>CAUYRH010030200.1:0-50253 GCA_963574655.1 Perodicticus potto | reverse complement strand
ATTGCCCTCCCTCCACCCATCCTCCCCCCTCCCCTCCCCTCCCTTTCCCTTTTCCCTGTATTCTTGTGCTATAATTGGGTTTTAGCCTTCATATGAAAGCTATAAATTAGCTCTATATTAGGGCTGAGTACATTGGATACTATTTTATTTTTTAAAGACGAGATCTTGCTCTATTATCCAGGCTGGAGTGCCGTGGCCAGAGCATAGCTCACTGCAGGCTTGAATTCTTTTTTTTTTTTTTTTAATTAATTCATAGCTGTGTACATTAATGCAATCATGGGGTAAAATGTGCTGGTTTTATATACAATCTGAAATATTTTCATCAAACTGGTTAACATAGCCTTCGTGGCATTTTCTTAGTTATTGTGTTAAGACCTTTATATTCTGCATTTAGTAAGTTTCACCTGTAACCTTCTAAGATGCACCATAGGTGTGATCCCACCAATTGCTCTCCCTCCACTCATCCCCCTCCCTCTCCCTTGCCCCTTTCTCCATATTCTTGTGCTATAATTGGGTTATAGCCTTCATATGAAAGCTATAAATTAGTTTCATAGTAGGGCTGAATACATTAGATACTTTTTCTTCCATTCTTGAAATACTTTACTAAGAAGAATATGTTCCAGAGAATACTTAGAGGCTTGAATTCTTAAACCCAAGAGATCCTCCCGCCTCCCAAGTAGCTAGGACTACGGGTATGCACCACCATGCCTGGCTAGTTTTCTTTTTTTATTCTTTTGTAGAAATGAGGGTCTTGCTATGTTTCACAGGCTGGTCTTAAACTCATGAGCTCAAGCAAGCCTCCCACCTCAGCCTCCAACACGCTGGGATTGCAGGTGTGAGCCACTGTGACCCACTTCACCTATTTTTTATTTTGAACACTTGCTCTGCCTTGAAAGTTATTGATGAAGCAATTCTCCCTAGCCTTTCTGTAGAAGACAGAAACACACAGTAATGGACACAAGTGATCCATCTTCAGCATCACCACATTTGGTACAAAGCCTTTCTCTCTACCTGTGACATGTGATAGGGTGCCATTACCTTCACCTTGGCATAGGTGAAGCCCAGGATCACTGAACCATTTCCTTATTAGAATCAGACATATCTTTTTAAGTGTATGTATATCTTATTAGGATTGTTGTCTTGTTTGGTCTCTGTTTAAAAAGTTCCAGAGGTTTAGAATGGTTTGCCCTCGTTCTATTTTTATCATACAACGTGTTTCTTCAGTGTAAAATCTCACTCAAAACCAGGTATTTTGGCAATACATACATTGCACTGGTAAACAAAGCCAGTGTTTAGGTGGGTAGAGTTTGCCTGTTCTGCCTATTCAAAAGCATACCTCGTATTCTGCTTGATGATATGATCTTTTCAAGAGAAAGACTCAGCACACAAGCTTCGTTGGGGGTTCTCATCTTTTAGGTCAAATAAACGAAAGGATTAAAATCCTCTATCAGATCATGGTTTGGCGTCCTCTTCATCCAGTCAAACTTTTCTATTCTTCTTTTATCAAGCTATGTTAAAGAAGTCTTTAGGCTTTACAATCGTATTTTCAAAAGTTCAGATTTCTAAAATTAGCATAAATTTTGATGCAAGAAGCTTTTAGGCGGTGATTTTAGGTATTAGATTGAAAAATAATGTTCTGTTTTTTGCAATTTTTTTTTTTTTTTTTTTTTTTGGCCGGGGCTGGCTGGGTTTGAACCCGCCACCTCTGGCATATGGGGCCAGCCCCCTACTCCTTTGAGCCACAGGTGCCACCCAATAATGTTCTGTTTTTTAAAAGTTAGAAACAAATTTTAAAACTGTTGTAACAGGGCATACTAGGTATATCTTTTATTGAAAATATAAGATAATCCAACATAATAATTATAAAATTCCTTTTTCACCTTATTTAACTCAAAGTAGTCTGACAGCTTCTCAGTATATAAAATCTGTCTCATTTAGATTATTCTGTCTTCTCCTGTTTTTAACCTAAAGTGCAATTCCAACTCATTTTCAGAATTAAAACATTCACTTTCATACTTTTGTCTTGAGAGAAAAATACAAACTCTTTTTCGTACTCCACTCTCACAGCAGAGAACCCTCCTGCCATCGGAGTGTGGGGGACTGTCTCCACACAGCAAGCAAGCTGTCATTTCTGAAGACAGCAGATCCCACAAGTTGAGGGCTTGTCCACAAGACCGCCCCCCACGTCAGACGCCAGTCAGAAGTGTCAAGTTGTTTAACTTGTGCTGCTTTTTTTCTTTAAACCATGTAACAATGTCTTCTATTATGTATGAGTTTTTTTAATTACTCCCTCAGTCTCTCCATACACAGGCAAAAATGAGTGTGTTATTTAACGCATTAGAATTTGCAAACTTAATCATTGCCTATAGAAGGGAAAATTATCCCCAACACATGCTTAACCAGCAGGCCAGTTGATCTGCTGACATCTAAGACCATGCAGGTGAACATAATAGACAGATTATCCCATCTGCGCCTTCATTCACCACCATTCCATAACCTTCCTTCAGACCCAGACCAGCTGTGCATTTCTTGCTGACAGTCGTGATGAGAATGCTTTCATCATTTCTGCTGCACAAAGCTGGCATATGTGTTTCTTGGGTATCACCAGAAAATGTGTTGGTGCTTGAGCGGAAATGTCATGGAAAGCAAGACCCAGGTCATCCGCAAAAATGATTTTGGCTGGCATTTCCTTGCAGATGATCTTCCCAAAGATCTTGTCTGCGACAGGCCCAGCCAACTGAGCCCTGGCAGTTTCACCTGCCATCCCAGCCTCCCTCCCGAGGCAGGTGGGGGAGAAGCTCAGGACAAGGGAGAACAAGCAGAGTCTGAGGAGGGAGGGAGCATGTGGCCAAGCCTTTAGTCCAGCTTCTAATGACTAGTGATAAGTCAGGGCTCCCATGACCCCTCTATTGGCTTGGATTAATTTGCTGGAATGGCTCGACGAACTCAGGGAAACAATTTGTTCTGGCTTGTTATAAAGGACATCAAGCAGAATACGATGAAGAGATGCAAAAAGCAAAAGGCCCTACGTGATCTTCCACGCCCTCCTCCAGCGCTCCACTATCTGGAAGTTATATGAACCCTATCCTTTTGGGGTTTTATGGAGGCTTCGTTACATAGGGATGACTGGTTAAGTCATTGGCCACCGGCGATCAAGCCCCTTTCCCCTCAGCCAAGATTAGGAGATGGAGCTGGAAGCCCCAGCCCTCAAATCCTGGTATTTCTGGTGACCAGCCCCCACCCTGAAGCTCCCTAGGAGTAGCCAGCCACCAGGTAACTCATCGTATACAGAAAGACATCTCTTTGGAGATTCTGAGGATTTTAGAAGTTGTATACCAGGAAGACCAGATGTAACACGTTTCATGTATCACGTGAACCTTGCCTCTCGTCTCACTTCCTGGTCTTTGCCACCTCTCCTAGTGTAACTTCTACACTACTTGCCCTTAAAGGTGACTTTGTATGCACCAGTGCATGCACACATCTGTGCACACACACAAACACATGCACACACTCAGTCACATCCTACAAGCCAACGATACTAAACCACTCACATTTTCCATGCACCCTGCCTCTGCGTCTTTATAAATAGCATTCCTTCTATTTGGAAAGCTCAGTCCTACCACTTCTTTTCACTGCTTTGGTAATTCCTATTTCTTAATTCTCAGCTCATGTCACCTCTTCTTGACAGTTCTCCCTGAGTCGTTCCACCCCCTTCCTCTATGTCCCGGGCTCCCCACAGCTCTATAGGAGTGGATGTTCTATAACTTGTCCGTCACCCTGGTATGGTTATGGATTTCCAGAGGAATGTTTTATTTCTGTTAGACTGAAATCGATGTGAGAAGAGGGACTGTCTGTCATCAATCTTTGTCATTTCCAGAGTGTCTCATAGTGCCCCGCGTGTAGGAAAAGCTCGAAAAGTATAAGAATAACCTCACCATTCTAAAAAAGCCAGTAGTGAAATCCCAACCTTTAGATCCTGTGTAACTCTGTTTTGTCTGAATAGAATTGGTCACTTGTCGATATTCTCTTGTTCACTTGTTAATGTTTTGCATTTTTAGTTTCTAGCATCGGAATATAAGCTACCTAAGAGTGGGTCCTGGATTTCTTGTTCACCACTTTAGCCTCAATGCCTAACACAAAATAGGTCTGTAGTGCCTGGAACAAAAGAGATGGGAGATAAAGCTGTTAACTACATGGAGCGGATGACTGGATCCAGGTTTGTTCTCCCATACTAATACCAAGCTTTTGAATAAATTGGTATATAGTTTCAGTGCCTCCGTGGAGACATTAAAACACTCTGGTTTCAATTAATCTTGTAATTTTACCAGTATTAAATTCCAAAAACAATTTTTTCCCTCATCTAGAAGAACTAGAAAGATAAGCCTAATTAAGTAATGTGGAATCCAAGTTTCAAAATCTAAAATAAAGTGATTATTTGCTAATTTTTTGCCTCTTTTTTTTTTACCCTTTCTCATTTTCTTCTGAGTTTCATTTACCTTCCTGAGTCCAGGATAATCAATCATTTATGTTATTAAAGCAAAGGCTCTAATCTAATATCAAAGCAGACTGATCATTAACATTAAAGAATAATAGCATAACGTGAGTCTGTAGACATTAAAAATGAATAAAATCATAGAACGCGAATTACTGCCGATGCCTAACCAGTTATTCAGCACTAATATATTTTAATTAAAAAGTCATTTCGTAATACCTGAGTCATTCACTAATGATCCCTAAAGGCAATACATATATCTACACACACGCACACACTAATGTCTCTGAACAGCTTCCTATAACATTTTAGATCAACTGAGCCTAATAAAACTAAGACATAGTCATCACTCCCTGTTCAGACATCACATAATACTTCTATATTTTACTTTTGACACATATTTTACTTTAAACCATACATTAAACAAGCATTTTTGAGTACCTACTGTGTTCTGGGCTCAGTTCCCTCGCTCAACCCTAATCTCATTCACGTTTAAGTGAGAAACCTCAAAGTAAAATAAGATGCTAACGGAAGGAGTGACTTGTTCTCCCACTGACAGTTGGAGAAAGTTTCCAGAGGGAAGACATTTGAGCTGAGTCTAGCATCACAAAGGTCTAGGTCAGTCTGGCTAGTTTTTATGGGGGTCAAGTAGATGAACAGAAGATCAGAGGAATGTTGGAACCGGAGAATAACCTAGTTTTCTAAGTAGAGTCATTTGAATTTCATGCTGTAAATGATAAAAATTGAAAGGAGGCCTTTAAGTGGCATGATGGACTGATCAAATGTGGTTTTGAGAAAGAAATTCTGACTACTTCTTGGAGAGTAACTGGAATGGAAAAGAAAAGGTGGAACATGCGGCTCGGCACCTGTGGCTCAACAGGCTAAGGCACCAACCATGTACACCTGATCTGTCGGGTTCGAATCCAGCCTGGGCCTGCCAAACAACAATGACACCTGCAACCAAAAAATGGCCAGGCGTTGTGGCAGGCGCCTGTGGTCCCAGCTACTTGGGAGGCGGAGGCAGGAGACTTTCTTGAGCCCAGGAATTGAAGGTTGCTGTGAGCTGTGATGCCAAGCACTCTATCCAGGGTGACAGCTTGAGGCTCTGTCTCAAAAAAAAAGAAAAGAAAAGGTGGAACATGGGAAAGAAAGGGAACTGCTGCATTGCCCTAGAGCTGAACAGAGGACTGGACTAAAACAGAGGCAGAGAAGCTGGAGAAGAATTTGGAGTGTCATCAGATAGTGATGTCCTCAGCCAAGACTAAGAACACAGGGCATTCGACAGGTGCAGAGGAAATGCAGACTGGTCTTCAACAAATGGCATTTGGTTCATTTGAGTACCATCAGGAACTATTGGGAATATCAATCTACAGTCAAGGAGATAAAGAATCTGGATTTGGAGATCATGGGTATATAGAGGAAAAGAAAGAATCCTGAAAGGTGGGAAGTGAAAAAATAGATAGGGGGCTCAGCGCCCATAACACAGTGTTTACAACGCCAGCCACATACACTGAAGATGGCAGGTTTGAACCCAGCCCAGGCCAGCTAAAAATGACAATGACTACTGCAACAAAAAATAGCCAGGCATTGAGGCAAGTGCCTGTGGTCCCAGCTACTTGGGAGGCTGAAGCAAGAGAATCACTCAAGCCCAAGAGTTGAAGGCTGCTGTGAACTGTGATGCCACGGCACTATTCCAAGGGCAACATAGTGAGACTCTGTCTCAACAAAAAAAAAAAGAAAAGAAAGAAAAAATGGATAGGGAAATAGTATCCTCCATAATGATGAGCAAACCCCTCTGAACAGAGACCTACTGTTAACACTCTTCATACTTGTGCTATGCCCCAGAACCTTAATTTCAAGCAGCCTTTCCTTTAAAATTTAGACTTAAGACGTTTTATAAGTGCCTTCCCAGGACCACTTACATCATCTTTAACCCTAACATTTAACTACTTAGACTATTAATTTATAATAATCTTCATAAAATCAGTCTTGCTGGTCCTAGTTGATGGGAGCACAATTGATGAAGGGAACCTTCTTCCCTTGATGAACCTATGGCTTAAAATTTCACCAAGATGCCTGGCACAGTGGCTTATACCTGTAATGCTAGCCCTCAAATTCCTTGAGCTCAGGAGTTTGAGATCAGCCTGAGCAAGAGGAAGACCCTGTTTCTATTAAAAATAGGGAATTAGCCAGGCATGGTAGCAGGTCCCTGTAGTCTTAGCTACACGGGAGGGTAAAGCAGGAGGATGACTTGAGCCCAGGAGTTTGAGGTTGCTGTGAGCTAACTGATACCACAGCATTCTGGCCTGGACAACAGCATGAGACTCTGTCTCAAAATGAATAAATAAATAAAATTTCACCAAGGACCCATAATTTCTTCAACAGGCTCACTGAGAATCATTTTTAAGCCTAAACCTAAGATTTAAGAAACAGGAAACTTTAGGGTGATTGCAATCATCTGCCAGTTTTCCTGCAGGACAAAGGGATGGAGTTTTCCAAGAACTAGAGCACCAGAGAAGGCTTAATTTCTTTCATCTTCAAAATGTCCAAGGTTATGTAGGATCAGTGCTTTTCAGGAATATAGCCAATACACTCTCTCAGCAATCTCTGGGTCAATAAAAATTGCCTCCTAACACATCAGGTAATGTCCTGCCCCTTGAGAGCCACTCATGTAAGCTGTTGTGAACTGTCAGCAGTCGGGCCTCAGTCATAAGCCTCTGGCATCAGTAATCCTGGCTGAATACCTGAGCAGCAAACATCAATACAGTGGTTCAATCACTGACCTCTAGGCCAGAATTATTTCAAAGGACAAAAATTATCAGCCAAGAATAAAAGCCTTGGGTTACCCACATATATGAACTTGATGCATCATCCAGTGGTAGATTTTTTTAATGTCAAAATTTGGGACTTGCTGGAGATGAGGGCAGGAAGGCAAAGAGAAGAATTAATTTCTCCAAGACAGAAAAATTCCATCTGAAATGAGGGATTACTCTTTCTCGTGCCTCAGTATATTCAGAAATACAGAGGGATGAAATGAAATCTCGACATGATTTGACCCTAGCCAGAGCCAGAATTCATTTTTATGTTACTTTCAATTGCCAGGCAACATTTTTTTTTAATTATAAGATGGAACTTTCTAACCACTATAGTGACTAGCTACTTCTTCTAAGACTGACATCTCAGGTGAACAAAAACATTATTCAAGTAGGTTCTCTTTCCTGCAGATCAAATTTCCCCAAAGCAAATAACCACATTCAACTTGTATGAATCAGGTCCCACCCTACGGCTGCTGAGTGCCACTCTGTGTGGCGACAGTCCCCCCACTGCCCTCCTTCCCTCCACCACAGTGTCTTTCCTCCACTACAGATTTCAGTGTTTAAGTAATAATATCAGTTGTAAGCCATATGCTTTTCTTCACCTCTTGAACACTCAATATTTGGTTGAGAGACAGGGAAAGATAGTAAGATTTTGCCCTAATCTTGTTAGTAACATTCTCACTTGATGGTCACTCTTTTACATGTAGCCCCAAAGTCAGAAAATAAAAGAAATTTGAAGTATCTTCTCCCCAACTTAGGCTTACCTACGCAAAAAAGTAGAAGGTGATCTAATTTTCACTATCTTCATACTATTCCAGAGACATCTGAACCGGACATTTATCAAATTTGGAGAAAACAATGGCAGTTTCACCAAAACTGTTGCAATATAATTGATGCTCCAGATTTCCAGCAAGAAGAATTGGAGCAGTTGACTGTGATCAGCAAGCATTTTGTAGGGTTTTATATTCAACCAACTCACAAATAAAAGCATTTCAAGTGTTGTGAATTTCCATTCCAGCTTATCTTGGGAAGTATATAAAAATAAGACACAAGATGATTCTTCCCATATCTGCTGTTTTTCCTTTCTTTACTGCCAATAAACAATATCCGATCTCACACTGTTTCTCATCAGCCCAAAGCTACCCTTGAAGGTTTGTCAGTTCATGGCCACATTGAAGACTAGAACTGAGGAACTGTGAGTTGGCATTTGGCAGTGAGCAAAATAGTACCCACATGAAGGTTCTGATCATTATGGAAAATCATCTAATGAGGATATGATGTATTTATATTTTCAAGCAGCTTCTTTTAGCATGTGTCAGGGAATGCCTTGTTCTCAGCTTATATTCTCATTCCTATTCTCTTGCCTAGAATAGACACACATATGAGTCTTGTCCCAGTTTCTGTGCTCTGCTCTTTGGATCATCTGTGGGTGCCCAGCTCCTCTCAGAGACATCTCCCATCTTTACCAAATCCTGATGAGGGATGAAAGCATCTGTGGTGAGAAGACACAGAATCCAAGCTGTGGTTATTCCTGGGGCCTTTGTCATGGAATATGCTTTCCTATTTCTTACAAAGTAAAAGCCCAAGTTCTTACAATGCCAGAGAATAGCCAAGATGGTAGACTAGCAACAGCCTGCACACGGTACCCTCACAGAGAGGATCAAAAGTGGTCAGTGGATATTCACCCCTGGATCTGTCGTCTAAGAGAGAGCCATTGAAAACCAACAGAGAGATGACTGGGGTCTCCTAAAGCAAGGGAGAGGGAAGGGAGGTAACCCACTTGGTAGGATCAGAAGTACAAAGAGAAGGTACCCAAACCTGGGGAAGAGACAAAGGAGAAGACCCTGAGGCTTCACACCTCCCCATAGAATTGCAGCCAGAACTGCAGGAGGGCTTCAGCTCAGCAGGCTGCTGGACTGATCCAAGGAGCTGACTGAGACTGTGAAGTGGCATTGCTCTGGGGAGAGGGCACAGCAGGATTCTCCTGGTTATGAACCATGGGAATTGTGGCTGGCACCATTTGAAGGTCCTAGCCCAAGACACCACATCTATCCAGGGATCAGACTGTTGCTGCCACCTCCCTATTACCCCTACTGGGTCAGGGAGGTATGGATCCCGTGGGTGGGTACACCATGCCCCACTACCACTTGGGCAGAGCAGGCCCCCATGAATGCTGCACCCACTAACACCACATGGGCAGCACCACCCAGCAACAGCCACTGCAGAAACTGAACAGAGGAAGTGCCTACAACCCCAGGCACCCACAGGTGTCTGGGTAATACAGCTACCAAAACAATTACCAGGGTAACACGGCCACTGACAGATATGGACAGAAAGAACATTTATGCCACTATGCACTGACCCCTTGCCACTGCCACTGGACCAGGGTGGAAGGAGCATGGGCCACCATACACTGACAAACCACTGCAGTCAGACGTAGGCAGGGTGAACACTTATGCTGCACACACCCACTGCATGCTGACCACTTCCGATAACCACAGTGGAAAGGGAAGATTCAAGACAGCAACAGTTTTAAAGGCTCACAGAGTACATCCCATTCTCCTGCCTGGTCCATCTTCTAGAGTACTACTCAAGCATGCCAGCCTATCCCTCCACTCTTACCCAACGCTCTATTCCCATCTATCCCTCCGCTGTTACCCAATGCTCCATTCCCATCTATCCCTCCACTCTTACCCAATCCTCCATTCCCATCTATCCCTCCGCTCTTACCCAACACTCCATTCCCATCTGTCCCTCCGCTCTTACCCAGTCCTCCATTCCCATCTATCCCTCTGCTCTTACCCAATCCTCCATTCCCATCTATCCCTCTGCTCTTACCCAATCCTCCATTCCCATCTATCCCTCCGCTCTTACCCAACACTCCATTCCCATCTGTCCCTCCACTCTTACCCAACACTCCATTCCCATCTGTCCCTCCGCTCTTACCCAATCCTCCATTCCCATCTATCCCTCCGCTCTTACCCAACACTCCATTCCCATCTGTCCCTCCACTCTTACCCAACGCTTCATTCCCATCTACCCCTCCGCTCTTACCCAATTCTCCATTCCCATCTACTACTCTGCTCTTACCCAATCCTCCATTCCCATCTATCCCTCTGCTCTTACCCAATTCTCCATTCCCATCTATCCCTCTGCTCTTACCCAATCCTCCATTCCCATCTACCCCTCTGCTCTTACCCAACACTCTATTCCCATCTATCCCTCCACTCTTACGCAATCCTCCATTCCCATCTATCCCTCCGCTCTTACCCAATGCTCCATTCCCATCTATCCCTCCACTCTTACGCAATCCTCCATTCCCATCTATCCCTCTGCTCTTACTCAACGCTCTATTCCCATCTATCCCTCCGCTCTTACCCAATCCTCTATTCCCATCTATCCCTCCGCTCTTACCCAATCCTCCATTCCCATCTATCCCTCCGCTCTTACCCAACACTCCATTCCCATCTATCCCTCCACTCTTACCCAGTCCTCCATTCCCATCTATCCCTCCGCTCTTATCCAATTCTCCATTCTCATCTATCCCTCTGCTCTTACCTAATCCTCCATTCCCATCTATCCCTCTGCTCTCACCTAATCCTCCATTCCCATCTATCCCTCTGCTCTTACCCAACGCTCTATTTCCATCTATCCCTCCACTCTTACCCAGTGCTTCATTCCCATCTATCCCTCCACTCTTACCCAATACTCCATTCCCATCTATCCCTCCGCTCTTACTCAATGCTCTATTCCCATCTATCCCTCCGCTCTTACCCAATCCTCCATTCCAATCCATCCCTCCACTCTTACTCAACACTGCATTCCCATCTATCCCTCTGCTCTTACCCAATTCTCCATTCCCATCTATCCCTCCACTCTTACCCAACGCTCTATTCCCATCTATCCCTCTGCTCTTACCCAATCCCCCGTTCCCATCTATCCCTCTGCTCTTACCCAATCCTCCATTCCCATCTGTCCCTCTGCTCTTACCCAGCGCTCCATTCCCATCTATCCTTCTGCTCTTACCCAACGCTCCATTCCCATCTATCCCTCTGCTCTTACCCAATCCTCCATTCCCATCTGTCCCTCTGCTCTTACCCAATGCTCCATTCCCATCTATCCCTCTGCTCTTACCCAACGCTCCATTCCTATCTATCCCTCTGCTCTTACCCAACGCTCTATTTCCATCTATCCCTCCGCTCTTACCCAATTCTCCATTCCCATCTACCCCTCCACTCTTACCCAATCCTCCATTCCCATCTATCCCTCTGCTCTTACCCAACACTCTATTCCCATCTACCCCTCCGCTCTTACCCAATTCTCCATTCTCATCTATCCCTCTGCTCTTACCTAATCCTCCATTCCCATCTATCCCTCTGCTCTTACCCAGTGTTCTTTAGCCCCCTGCTTGCGTTCTTCCTCATTCACATCTTGGAGCCTCTGCACCAACAGATGCTTCTGCCTAGAAGCCTCTCCCATCAGGTACCTGCCTGACAACTTTCCTAACTCTCATTCTACTATACAAGCACTTACCTTTCAACATCCTACAAAATGTAATTTGTTCACTATATTAACTGCGTCCCTCCACAGGAAGCATCAAGTGGGCAGGAATTTTGTTTTGTTTTGTTTTGTTTTACTGCGTTCACTTCTGTATCACCAGCATCTAGAAATGTACCTGGCTTATAGTAAGCACTCAGTAAATATTTAATCAATAGACTTCTTTTATTTAACTGCTATAAAATTATTTCTATGTATTAGGCACTGTTCTAAGTACTACAAATATTTATTCACTTATGATAACAACCCTGTTAATGATGCGGTTTATCCACATTTTTTGAAAACTGAGGCACAGAGAGGTGAAGTGAAATCATTGCACACCTCACATAAGTGGCAGAAGCTCTCCATGTTCCTAACCTCTGTGCTCTGCTGAACAAATAAAGGAAACATAGCAGAGTCTTTATTTTCTCCACTTTGTCCCAAGCATCCCACTCTGACCAAATTAAAGATCACAGTGTTTGATGCTGACCCCATCAAGTCCCTGTGCTGGCCCACTGTTTCCCTGCAACTTGAAGCTTTTTAGGTATTCAGGGACCAGTATCAAGGAGAGAGAGGCAAGGAGACGTCTCTACTGGGTAGGCCTGTCTCTTTTTTTGTAGAGGATCAGAACAGAATATGCAAATTCAGAGCAAGGAACTAAAGAAAGTTAAGACAGTGGAAATGATTCTCCAAACCCTTGGGTCAGCTATAGACCCTTTCTTCTGGTCCAGCTTGTCATGTTTCTGCTAGGCTAGTGGCTGCCTCCAGTCATCGCAGGAACCCAGACTTACCTGTGGAACAGACTGACACATATTTGCATATTTATTCATGCAGCTGGCTGTAGCTTATTGGAATGATTATCTCAATGTTTGGGAAACATTTAAGATGATTGAAAGGGGGTAATTAGAATTTAGGCAAAGGCAAATATCTCTTACCAATTTTCCATTGAGTCGATACTTGGGGAATCTCTGCTAACAAACTGTTGCCAAATAAGGATCCTGCTGGGTTTTCTTAAATTAATGAGACAGCTTGATTGTAATTATTCCATTAATTGTTTAAATGCAAATTAGTGCTATTAAGGATCTTGAAGAGTATTTCTTCTTAAATATGCTAAACCTTCCCCCTTGTCCTCTTATTTTTGTTCTTAATTTGCCTAGTAAATCCTCTTTTAATAAATGGGACAAAAATAAGTATCACCCAAGCTCTAGTGGAATTATCACAAATTCTGAATTAGCAGAGTCTGAATGGAAGTGATGAGTTGTATTTGAGCTCTTGAAGAAGATACGATTCTGTCAAATCTACAGTTACTATGCAAAGTAGAACAAAATAACAGGATAAACAATTTATAGTCTCTGATAAAATCCCAATCTTGGAAACATAAAGCTAGTCTTTGAACATTGTACTTTCAGCAACTCTAGATACTCTTTATCATGGCGGAGTGTGGGGTGGGTAGGGAAACCTTGGTTTAATCTATTTCCTGCCAGCCAAAATATGGGTCTGGAAGGTGGAGAAGCAGCAGGGAAGAATCTGCCTGACTTCCACATCACACCTGCAAAGAGATTGGTTGGGCTTCGATCATGCCGAGAGGCTGTGATGGGAACAGTGGCACAGGTGGGTGTGATGGCATTTCCTTCCTAGAGGCTATGTAGACAGGCCTAGAAGGTAAACAAGGATAAAAAAGCGTCTTGCAGACAAAAGACAGGTGAGAACTGTTTCCTTTCAGCTGAGGAAATTTCCCAAAGCCCCCCTCATTTGAAGAAGAGAATCTACCCCTGCAAATTCCTTGTTCCTTTTTCCTCCAGACCAACCTCCTCTGTTCACTCTGAGCTAGGCTGTAAATTTACTTCCAGTGCACCTTGCTCCAGGACTTCCTTTGTCTAAATTTCACAAAAGGTCAACCTGACACTGCTGTATCACTTTCCATCTATTCAGGCACCCCATTGCTTAGCTAATGGTAAGAAGTGCACTTTCTCTCTCCAATGCATTCTTTTCTGGGGCCAACCTTTACTTCTGAAAAGACAGTTACTTTTGCCCGAAGCTTACTTCTTATTTATGTCCTGTGAATTCAATATATGGGTCTATATTTCCATGGCTTTGGTCACTAATTGTGCACAGGATGCTTTTATTTGTCAAAATAGTGAATTGGTCCTCTCATATATCATTCAGCTACTACTGTGGTCTCCAAATCAAGTGTCATGTTGCCAGGTAGAAGGAATAAGTCTACCACCAAATAAAAGAACAGAAGGGCACAACAGGGTTTCAAGTTACTATGACAGATCAGTTCCTTCCTGTACTAAGTGATTTTCCAAATCAGTCCAAGTGCCGGCAATTCATCCTGCAGATAGAGACCATCACCCATCAGAGCTTGTTGGGCAGGTGTGCATAAGAGGTGACAAGCAGGCAGTGATGTGTTAATTAAGATGTGTTGATATGAATAGAGGTGTTTGGCAGCAATAATATTCCAAATACAATTATGGGCAAATAATGGTGATGGCTATATGCAAGAAAAGCTATCTCTGTCTGAGATAAAGGCTAGATGTAGCAAGATAAGGCATTTTGTCTCAGCAGGGAACCTTCATAAAAACAAATGGGGGTCAGAAGGTGGCCTGGTGAATAACACAACAGAGATTATGATAGAAACAAAGGATATCTCCAGGTATTGCTTAGACTCAGCTGTCAGAATAATTCACCATTAAATCTAATTGATAAATATTTGCCATGTGCCATGTCTTATACTTGGGGATCATAAAAATGGGCTTTCTGAAACACTGAGAAATTTACTGGGTAGTTTTCTTGTTTAAATCCTCATCTCGGTTTTTCTTAAGCCAATAATTATATAAGAAATAGGCATTCTTAATTTGTTGTTCAGTGGTTCAACTGAACAACAAACAGAAGAGCTTGTTAAATTAGTCCCTTCATCTTACTCATCCTAAGAATATACTTGGTTTATAGCACAACTGGTCTTGAATGATTTTGATAGATGGCTTGAAACAATTAGCAACATAATTAAGTATTCTAGTATCATGACAGATTTCATAAAGGATATGCTGTGAAGATTCACATGATTAATAAAATTGAAACTATTAAAATAAATGATCCTACATATACTTGATTTTTCTTCGTGATCCAGATATCCAAAATAGCAGAAAACTTTAAATTTTTCTTCAATTCAAAAACTGTTATGAATGAAATATTGTTACAATGCCATTGACTTATGTATTTGGGGGAAAGTTAACATTTTTATGTTGAACAGAGATTGCATGGAGAGCTAATATGCACTTTCTATTTCTGGGGGTAATAATAGGATCTTCTGTAGATTTTCCTTCTTAGATTTTTGCCTCTCCTGTTTTTCTGCATGAGCCAAGTTGACTGAGTTCCAACATTGAGTATGGATGTTTTTGTGTGAGTGAGCATACAAGTGCATTTGCAGTATGCACAGAGAGAGATGTGTGTTTTCCTACCTCTCAAAGCTCTCCAAAGGCTGTTAGGTTGCCATAGACTACATTAACACCAGGGACACCTACCATAGAAACAGGGAAAATATCTGATCTTAGGTAATAAAATGTGCTTTGGTGCTTCCAAGAAAAAACAAGGAAAGCAAGACTAAGTTTTATATCAAAATATCTCCTGTTTTGTTTTGCCAGAAGATTTAGGAGGAAAGTGGGTCAGATGACCTGAGGAAGCATGGGAATTTCTCCCAGTGGGGATAGAGGTCTATAAGAAGCTTAGGAGTGTGGAAAGAATGCAAAATAGTATCTGATTTCTGCCAGACTCCAACACTACCTTTCCATAGTCATTTCTCATCTGAAAGCCATGATCCCAGTGGTTTCAATTCATTAGAGCCATACCCTTTTTATATTCTATCAACTAGCAGGACATATCCCCCACTGAGAGCTAAATGGTAGAGGTTCTCAGAGTTCAGGACCTTCATCCACATAGCTTCTGCCTTCCTCATTGCTGAATAAGTAAAACATACTGGCTGCTTCTGCTCAGCCATCAGAACCCACTTAGGTTCTACCTTGAAGTTCCACTTCCCTGCAAAAACCAAGGCATTTGGAGTTTTTCACCTAAAATATTGTCAAATAAAAGGAATAAACCCTCACCTCTTCTCTTTCCTCAGCCTGTCATCAGAACAATGGTGTAACCATTGGTAAAAAATCTTAGCACACCAGTGGAAAAGTAAAAAAGAGAAGAGATATTAGATGACCAGAGATGAAAAAAGAAAATTAGTGGTATAAAGCCTAGGAGTGAAATTAGGCAATTACTGTCTGATAGCTTGCATTAATCAAAATAAACCCACACTTGACACCAAGACATCTTAGGGTAAAAAGCCATCTCCCTCTCATTGCAATTAGTGTCAGTAGAGCTGAACAGACAGGTCAGAAAAAAATTATAGGCCAATTAACTTATTCTAATGTTTCCATCTTTAGTTGGCTCTTTTTATAATATAATTTTGGTATTAGTGGGTTAATAAAACAAACAGTATGTTAATTGGCTTTCATTGAACCCAAAGCTTTGAACTGAAGGAAATGTCAACATACACGTGGTCAGGGCCTGCCTTAGGTGAGGAGTTTTAGTAGTCTCTCTCGGGCCTGCCACGCAGAACTTAACAGCACTCATTTTGCGAGTTTTCTAGTGGGAATCTTCCCCAAACATTATAAACTCCACAAGCCTGGTAGAACACATTGATCATCATTACATCCTGTGTTTTGTTTTGTTTTTGTAGAGACAGAGTCTCACTCTCGATAGTCACAGCTCACAGCAACCTCCAACTCCTGGGCTTAGGTGATTCTCTTGCTTCAGCCTCCCAAATAGCTGGGACCACAGGTGCCCACCACAGCGCCCGGCTAATTTTTGATGCAGTTCGGCCGGGGCTGGGTTTGAACCCGCCACCCTCCGTATATGGGGCCGGCGCCCTACTCGCTGAGCCACAGGCGCTGCCCAACATCCTGTGTTTTTGATATTCAGTATACATTAGTCAAATGAATTCATGAAAAGCAGGACACCCATAAATGAAGTAAATATTGCAGAGAAGTAGTTGCTGCAGTGCAAATGCCTTAAAGGAAGAGGGAAGTGGGAGTGGGCAGAAATTCTGGAATTGAAGGGCTTTCTCAATAGAAGAGCAATTTCTTTTTCTTTTCTTTTTTTCTTTTTGTAGAGACAGAGTCTCACTTTATCGCTCTCGGTAGTGTGCCGTGGCATCACACAGCTCACAGCAGCCTCTAACTCCTGGGCTTAGGTGATTCTCCTGCCTCAGCCTCCCAAGTAGCTGGGACTACAGGCACCTGCCAGAATGCCCGGCTATTTTTCTGTTTTGTAGTTCGGCCCAGGCTGGGTTTGAACCCGCCACCTTCGGTATACGGGGCCAGCACCCTACTCGATGAGCCCCAGGAGCCGCCCTAGAAGAGCAATTTCTTTGCTCGAGGGAAGAACACCTGTAAGGACAGAGATGTAACTGCCCAGTAGTAAAAGCTGAATGTTCTGGCCAGGTCCAGTGGCTCATGCCTGTGATCCTAGCATTCTCGGAGGCAAAGGTGGGAGGATTCCTTGAGCCCAGGAGTTCCAGACCAGCCTGAGCAAGAGCGAGACCTCATTTCTACTAAAAATAGAAAAAATTAGCTGGGTATTGGGATGGGTGCCTATAGTCCCAGCTAGTTGGGTGGCTGAAGCAGGAGGATCACTTGAGCCTTGGAATTTGAGGTTGCTGTGAGCCAGGCTGATGCCCTGGCATGCTAGCCTGGGCAACAGAGTGAGACTCCATCTCAAACAAAAAAAAAAAAAAAAAAAATAGTTAAAAGCTCTGAAAGTTCTCCAAGAGCACATGCGCTTCTGACCTGATCCTCAGCCTCTCAGAAGCACAGAAGCTGTTCTAAGTCTTGTCGTGGCACAAGTGCGCACCTTGACCTACCGAAGAAGTATCACCAACACGAGAAGATAGCATTTGCTTTCTAGTCAACTTGGCTGATGTGTACCGATTTCTCAAGGCCAGAGATATCTCTCTTAATTGAAATACATCATTTGTCTTAAGGTATTTCATTTAAATGTTTTAGTTTCTTAGATTATAATTGTAAATTTTTATAAGTACCAAAAACCCATTGTCCTTCCATGCTTTCGTATTGTAAAACTAAAAGAACGGCCTGCTGTTCTTTCTGGTAGCAGTATTAGTTTCACATTGTTAGTCATATTATTTAAGGCTGTTCTCACATAGTTCTTAAGAGAAAGGAAAGCCTATAGCTTAATGAGTAATAGATGAGCAATTTGAATCAAATGGAAACTTGGTTTGATCTCATTTATTTTGGAGACTCTTTGGGTGTTCTGATTCAGAGCTTTCAGCTTCAGTTCCAAGTTACGCTGGTTAATTTGCAGTTGTTTGCAAAATCCCAAAAGAATAGATATCTGGGTTCAGTCCAAGGTGCAGCAAACCAGTTTCAATTTTCCCCAGCTTGGAGTTTGGGATTCAGAAGTTTGAATCTACCATGATTCTCTTATGTTTCTTAATTTCCTCAGTCTTTAAAAGAAACAGGTCTGGTTCCAATCCTTGCCATGGACACGTGTAGCTGCATGCAGACACAATCATATATAAAACTAAAACCAATTAAGGTATAATTCGGTTGGAGATGGGGGAGACTGATAAACCAAAAAGAACTCAGTAAGCCTGCTTTCTGTTCCTAGGAAGGAGAGAGAAGAGTGTGCGTGAATGCCCACACATCCTTTGTCACCCCAGGCTCCTCACCAAAGGGTACCACCATAGCTTGGTCCCGTGGACAAACTCCACCTCGGGCAGGGGACGGGGAAGGCCTCAGACTTCCTTCCCCCGATGCAGATGTGACTTTTGCAACATAAAAGGTGAACACAGAAAGGGTCATTTGAGTGACTGCCTCATAGCAGGCAGGGATTACAGCAACTGACAGCAGCCAGCCCTCCCTAAGTGTCTAAAATCACTACAAGAAAAGACAAAAATCCTCACAATGGCATCTTTGCCTAGGGGTAAATAGGAAGGCCCTGCTGTTCTGTTCCTGACTCTTATAGTCCTCTCCTTCTTCCCAAGAACAGGGTACCCGCTTTTCTCTGGCTCATATGGTCTCAACCTGGAGTCCCAGGTTGATGAAAACCTGCCCTAATCCTTCCTTGATACTAACATGTGTAAATCAGTCCTTTGGAATGAAGCATTTTCTTTCTTTCTTTCTTTTTTTTTTTTTTTTTAGTCAATAAGCATTTTATTTAAGCTGAAAGGTAGTACATACGTATCAGTGGCTGAAACATTTTGCCCTTGCTGGAAAATTCTTCTTTTTTTAATTAAATCAGACCTGTGTATATTAATGCAATCATGGGGTACAAGGTGCTGGTTTTATTTAAAACCAGTACATTTTTTTTTTTTTTGAGACAGAATCTCTCTTTGTCACCCTCGGTAGAGTCCTGTGCAGTCACAGCTCACAACAACCTCAAACTCTTGGGCTTAAGTGATTCTCTTGCCTCAACCTCCCAAGTAGCTGGGCCTATAGGTGCCCATCACAGTGCCTCGCTATTTTGTGGTTGTAGTTGTCATTGTTGTTTGGGAGGCCCGGGCTGGATTCCAACCCGCCAGCCTCAGTGTATGTGGCTGGGACCCTTAGCTGCTGAGCTATGGGCGCCGAGCCAAGGAATGGGGCATTTCCAAACTCCTCCGTTGCCTGTGCCCCGCTGAAGAACCTCTAGGATAGCGGTTCTCAACCTGTGGGTCGCAACCCCTTTGGGGGTCAAACGACACTTTCACAGGAGTTGCCTAAGACCATCCTGCATATCAGATATTTACATTACGATTCATAACAGTAGCAAATTTACAGTTATGAAGTAGCAACAAAAATAATTTTATGGCTGGGGGTCACCACAACATGAGGAACTGTATTAAAGGGTCGCGGCATTAGGAAGGTTCTAGGATAAATGACCATTATCATGTAGGTGTGGTTAAGTGAATTACTTTTCAGAGGAAGATTTACATGCATTTTAGCAGGTGCAAAAAACTTGAGTAGATAAATCATTTTGGGGAAATTTCAGGAATTGCTGAGAAGACTTACAGAGGCACTGGCTTTCTCAAGCTGGTCAGCGTCATTGACCAATGTCTTCCTAAACCTTCCAGCTAGTGAGGCAAGCCCTAGGCACACTGTCTTTTAAACTGTCTCTCATGTTTTCCCAAGGCAGGAGGTATCCGTGCCTCTTCACACCTTGTTTCAATTTCCCCCATCCCCTCCCCACTCCCACTTCTATGTCCCCCTTCACTCTACCCCAACTCCAGCTATGTCTGCAAAGCAATTTAGTAAAGTTCCACTTCCATGCAGACGTGATTCTGAAAATGTTGATATGTCCTTTAACTCTAGATCAAATCAGTCCTTCCAATGAAGACATTCATTCCTTAAAAGTATCTTCCAATGCACTAGTAGTTAATATAACTTCTTCAAAAGTAAGGAGAAATTTGAAAGCCAGCTGGATTGATGATGGCACATGATACCCTATAAATAATGGTTAGCAACCATGTTTTCAGGTTGTTTTTCTGTTGTCCAAAGAGACAAAATTGGCTCGGTGACCGTAGCACAATGGTTACAGCACCAGCCACATAAACCGAGAGTGGCGGGTTCAAACCCAGCCCGGGCCAGCTAAACAACTGTTACAAAAACATAGCCAGGCGTGGTGGTGGGCACCTGTAGTCCCAACTACTTGGGAAGCGGAGGCAAGAGAAATGCTTAAGCCCCAGAGTCAGAGGTTGCTGTGAGCTGTGACGACATGGCACTCTACCGAGGGTGACATAGTGAGACTCTGTCTCAAAAGAAAACAACAAAGAGACAAAATTCCAAGAGATGATTTATTTTTGTGTATTTATTTCCACATTTTGATCTAAATGCAGAGCCGTCTCTAGATCTTAATTTCATTTCCTTAATATGCATTTTACTAGAATTTTCCAAATTACAAAGAATTATAACTGCAGTCCTTCTGATTGATGTCTTTGTTTGAAATTGATGACGTGGTTTACGTCACACATTCTCTCCCTGCAGAGATTATGTATGGAAGCATGCTGGCTTGCTAGTCTGTTACTGTAAGTATATGCACACACACACACACACACACACAAGGAAGCAAAAATAGCTGAGAATTGATTATGTTGATATTCTGAATAAAAGCAATAGTTCTAATTTTGTATATCTAATTAGCCACAGCTCTTGAAGAATTGGTACAAATGTCACAGGGTTTAAAATGTCAGCATTTCTTCTTCACAAAATATGCTATTTGATGGCATAAAACCAGGAAAAACTAATGGTCATAGAAGACAGGTTGTAGATTAGACAAAGGTCACTGTGTTTTAATGAACAGTACTGTTAATTAATGAGTAAACAACTGGAACATGAGCTTTTAGGCATTGCGAATGTGTATGAAAACAATCAGTCTTTAGCTAAAACCTCTTTATGTAGCTAAGAAACAAAATAAGTGCAAGAACAGAATTTAAACCTCCAAAGATACAACAAAGTCATATGTGTCAATGAAATTGCACCACAGTTGTCTGGTGTGACACATGAAGAGGCTTCCTTAATATCTGGAATAGAGAGCTAGCTCAAGATTAATATTCTCGGTAGATAGTGTAGGTAAAATTCAAGTCTAGCTCGACCACTGCCCCTCATGTTTCTTAATTTCCTCAATCATTAAAAGGAATAGTATTACCTTTACCAAAATTCTGTGAGGACAAATGAGGAAACTCATTTTAAACTCTTTTAAAACCAGTGATAAAAATAATGTCTTTGGTTTTGCAGGACAAATGAGGAAACTCATTTTTAACTCTTTTAAAACCAGTGATAAAAATAATGTCTTTGGTTTTGCAGAAACATTCAAAGCCAAGCTACCAGGGGCTTCAATAAAGAAAGACAGAACCCTTGTTAATAATACCACCTTTCCAGTCTGATACAGCTTTTGTACAAGTAGGTCAGGCATTCTGAATATTATTCACTAATCTCTTTAGTAGCCATTTGAGTAAATAGTGGGAATTTTATTTCAACTAACACCACGTGAGAGAAAATGGCCAGATTTATCCTGTGTACAGCAGCAAAGACACCGGAAGATGTCCATGGCTGACCTGGCAAGGACCAGAAGAACCATCCCTAATCGCAATCATTTCAACTGAACATAGCAGATTTTTATATTTTAAACTTATTTGAGAATAAAACAATGAGTCCCCATCCAAAGGGTGATTTTGCAAGTACCGCTAATGAGATCAGACCATTCCCTCATTTTTTGTTTGTTCCTTTTTGTTTTTGAGACAGAGTCTCACTTTGTCACCCTCTGTAGAGTGCGGTGGTGTCACAGCTCACAGCAACCTCAAAGTCCTGGGCTTAAGCAATTCTCTTGCCTCTCCCTCCTGAGTAGTGGGGATACAGGTGCCTGCCACAACACCCAGCTATTTTTAGAGATGAGGTCTCACTCTAGCTTAGGCTGGTCTGGAACCTGTGAGCTCAGGCAATCTACCCGCCTCGGCCAAAAAAAAAAGCAGATCATTCCCCCTCATACGTCTGCTGCACTGGCTAGATTGCTGGCAATAGCTATTTTTTTTTTCTTTTTTTTTTTAGACAGTCTCACTTTGTCGCCCTCGGTAGAGTGCCATGGCATCACAGCTCACAACAACCTCCAACTCCTGGGCTTAGGTGATTCTCTTGCCTCAGCCTCCTAACTACCTGGGACTACAGGCGCCAGCCACAACACCCGGCTATTTTTTTGTTGCAGTTTGGCTGGAGCTGGGTTTGAACCCGCCACCCTCAGTATATGGGGCCGGCGCTCTACCCACTGAGCCACAGGCGCCACGCACTATTATTTTTTAATTTAAACTTTTATTGAGATGTCTTTAGATTCATAGGCAGTTGTAAGAAATAAAGCAGAGATATCCTGTTTACACTTTACCTGGTTTCCCCTAATGGTAACAGTTTGTAGAACCGTTTATAGTATCACAGCCAGGATCATAATATTGACTCAATTCACAGATCTTATTCAGATTTCTCCAGTTTTACCTGTACACATTTGTATTTGTGTGGATTTAGTTCCGTGCAATTTATTACGTTTGGCGATTAGTGGACCTAACACAACAGTTCCATCACCACAAGGATCTTTTTTTTTTTTTCAGTTTTTGGCCGGAGCTGGGTTTGAACCCACCACCTCCAGCATATATGGGGCCGGCGCCCTACTCCTTTGAGCCACAGGCACCGCCCACCACAAGGATCTTTTAAGTTGCCCCTTTGTGGCCACACCCTCCTCCTTCTTCCCACTTGCCGCCATCACCAGCCTAATCCCTAGCAACCACTAAGCTTTCCTCCATTTCTAAAAATTTTTTATTTCAAGTGTTAATACTACTTTTTGGTAATTAATGGGATAATACCACATGTAACCTCTTACAGTTGATTTTTTTTTCTCACTCAGCATAATTCCCTAGCATTCCGTAAGTTGCTGTAGCAGTAAAAAAACAGATCTTCCTCTGGAGTAGCATTCCATGGGATGACTGTACCACAGCTTGTTTAACCATCCTCCTGGCAAAAGACTTCTGGGCTCTTTTTAGCCTTTGACCATCATGAATAATTCTTCTATGCATATTCACAGACAGGGTTTTGTACAAACGTAAGTTTTCATTTCTCTGACGTGAATGCCCAAGAGTACAATTGCTAAGTTAACGTGGTAACTGTATATTTAGCTTTATGAGAAACTATCAAGTATCAGGGCCAGGTGTGGTGGCTTATGTCTTGGGAGGCTCAGCACCTTGGGAGGCTGAGGCAGGAGGATTGCTTGAGGCCAGCAGTTCAAGACCAGGCTTGACAACATAATGAGACCTTCTCTACGAAAAATTTAAAAAACAGCTGGGCACGGTAGCACACACCTGTAGTCTCAGCTGCTTGGGAGAGACTGAGGTATAAGGCTCACTTGAGCCCAGGAGTTGAAGAGTGCAGTGGGCTATAGTTGCACCACCACATGTCAGCCTGAGAAAAAGGATGAGATTGTGTCTCTGTTAAAAGAAAAAAAAAGAAAAAAGAAAGGGCGGCGCCTGTGGCTCAGTGAGTAGGGCGCCAGCCCCATATACCGAGGGTGGTAGGTTCAAACCCAGCCCCGGCCAAACTGCAACAGAAAATAGCCAGGCCTTGTGGCAGGCGCCAGTAGTCCCAGCTACTTGGGAGGCTGAAGCAAGAGAAAAAGCCCAAGAGCTGGAGGATGCTGTGAGCTGTGACGCCACGATATTCCACCAAGGGCGACGAAGTGAGACCCTGTCTCTAAAAAAAAGAAAAAGAAAAAAAGAATAAAAGAAAAAAAAGCAAAAGAAAATACTAAGCTGTATTTCAGAAGGACTATACTATTTTACATTCCCACCAGCAATGTTTGAATGATCCAGCTTCTCTGAATCCTCCCAAGCATTTTGTATCATCACTATTTTTTATTTTAGCCATTCTGATGGCTATAAAATGATATCTCATTGTGGTTTTAATTTGCATTTCCCTGATGGCTAATGATGTTGAATATCTTTTCATGTGCTAATTTGTCATCTGTATATCCTTTTTGGTATATGTCATCTTTTATGGATATCCTGTTCTATCTTTGCCAAATTTCTAATTGAGTATTTTTTAAACTGTGGAATTTTCGGGTTTCTTTATAGATTCTAGATACTAGTCCTTTGTCAGATATGTGGTTTGCAAATATTTTCTCCCAGTTTACAGTTTGTGGGGGTTATTTTATCTTCAGTACGTGGGCTCTCCCAGAGTAAGTTTTCACATTTGATGGAATTCAGTTTATCAATTTTATAACTTGTGTTTTTGATGTCAAGATTAAGAAGTCTTTACTTAGCTTAAATACCCAAAATTTTTGTATATTTTTTATTAAAATTTGTATCATTTTATAATATCCTTAATATTAGCCCAGGGTTCATACTAAAATGATTTTTGTAGACAGTGTGATGTATGGACTGAGGTTCTTTTTCTTTTTTCCTTGTCTATGGATGTCCAAATTCTCCAGCAGCATTTGTTGAAAGACAGCTCTTCCTCCATTGACTTGTTTTTGCACCTTTAACAATAAACTGAAGATTTGTGTGGGTCTAGTTCTGAGTCCTCTGTTCTGTTCTGCTGTTGTATGTGTCTGTCCTTCCACCAATACCGCATGGTCTGGATTACTTAGTATAGGGTAAAATGATTCCTCTTGCTTTATTCTTTTTTGTCAGGATTGTTTTAGCTATTATAGGGCCTGTACATTTCCTTGCAAATTTTAAAATAAAGTTTGTTTATATTAAAAAAAAAAAAACCTGCTTCAATTTGGATAGGAACTTCATTGAGCCTGCAGAGCAGTTTGGGACGACCTGATACCCTTAATATGTTGAGTCTTTGATTCATGAGCATAGTATTTGTCTCTGCTTATTTAGACCCTCTCTGATTTTTTTATTTTATCAGCATTTTGTAATTTTCAGCATATATAAACTGCACCTGTTTTGTTAAGTGTATATCTAAGTGTTATTTTTTTATTTGGAATAGTTGGAAGCAATATTGTTTTTAATTTTGATTTCCACGTGTTGATTGTCAGTATACAGAAATGTCGTTAATTTCTGTGTTGTGATCATATATCCTGCATTCTTACTGAAATCACTCATTAGTTCCAAAAGTGTTTCTGTAAATTATTTGGGATTTTTAATGTAGACAATTATGTCATCTGCAAATAGAGACTATTTTGTGTTCACTCCACATTGTATGCCTTTTCTTTCCTCTTATTTGCCTCATTGCCGTGACTATACCCTACAGGTTGAATAAGAATAGTCACAAAACATCTTGGTTGTTTTTAATTTTAGGAGAAAGCATTCAGCCTTTCATCATTAAGTGTGATGTTAGTGGTAGGTTTTTCACAAATGCAACTTGAGATGCACACCCTCTATTACTAACTTGCTGAGAGCTTCTATCATAAATGGGTGTTCAATCTGTCAAATGTTTTTTTCTATATCAATTAATATGATTATATGATTTTTTTATTCCTTAGCTTGTTGGTTTTAATATAATGCATTATATCAATAGACTTTAAATGTTGAACCATCCTTGCATACCAGCAATAAATCAAATAAGATTTGATATTTGCTTAGTATGTATACTTTTTTTATTTGATTTACTAATATTTTTTGAAGATTTTTGTGTCTGAGTTCATGAGAGACATGGGCTCATGGTTTTTGTTTTGTTTTGTTTTGTTTCTGTATTGTCTTTGTCTGGTTTTGGTGGTGGGATAATACTGGCTTCAAAGAATGAGTCAGGAAGTGTTTTCTCCTACTCTATTTTATGGAAGAATTTGTGTTCTTCTTTAAATTCTCCTTTAAATATTTGGTTGAGTTTTCCAGTGAAACCATCTGGCCTGGGTATTTCTTTTAGGGAGATTTTAAATCATGAATTCAATTTATTTATAGGTCATAGGGCTATTTAGGTTATCTGTTTCTTTGTGGAGTTTTGGTAGT
Source organism: Perodicticus potto (assembly GCA_963574655.1). Taxonomy (NCBI): domain Eukaryota; kingdom Metazoa; phylum Chordata; class Mammalia; order Primates; family Lorisidae; genus Perodicticus; species Perodicticus potto. The sequence continues at coordinate 23,939 of CAUYRH010030200.1, read as the reverse complement.
TCATGGTTTTGAAGGGTTTGGTCCATTTCTTCTAAATTGCCAAATTTATGTCATTAACATTATTCATAGTATTCCCTCATTTTTACTAATTTTTTTTTTTTTTTTTTTTGTAGAGACGGGTCTCACTATGTTGTAAAGGTTCATTCAGAACTCTTGGCCTCAAAAAATCCTCCCAAAGTTCTAATATTACAGGCATAAGCCATTGCATGGGTCCACTCATTTTTTAATAGCTACAAATTTTTAGTGATATCGCTAATTACATGGGTACCCCTAGTGATTTTTAGTAGCTTTCCAAAGGCTTATCAACATTTTTTTTAATCATGTTTTTGTTTCATGGATTTTCTATTGTTTTCATGGTTTCAATTTCATTAATTTATGCCCTTTTCCATATTATTTCCTTCTTTTTGCTTTCTTTGGGTTTATTTTGCCCTTCTTTCTCTCGTTTCTTGAGGTAGGAACTTGTATTACTAATTTGAGACTCTCAGTTCTAATGTTAAGTATTTAGTGCTATGAATTTTCCCCTCTGAACTGCTTTTGCTGCATCTCACATATTTTGATATGTTGTATTTTTACTTTCATTCACTTATGTTTATGTTTTAGTTCTCTTTGAGACTTTCTGTTTGACTAGTGGGTGACTGACAAGTGTGTTGTTTAATTTTCACATGTTCAGAGATTTGCTTGTTGTCCTTCTGTTATTCATTTCTACTTTGGTTCCATTTTGGTTCCAGAACACATTCAATATGATTTTATTCTTTTAAACTTTCTGAAGTTTGTTTATGATGATGATATGTTCTATCTTGATAAATGTTGCATGGATGCTTGGGTGGAAATATGTACTCAGCCATTATTGGGTGTAATGTTCTATATCTGGTGACTGGATCCTTTAGGTTGAATGTGATGTTCAAATATTCTATGTATTTGCTAATTTTTGTTCTAGCAGTTCTATTCCAGAGTTCCAGGGGAGGGGTGATGAAGTCCCCAAATTTAATTATGGATTTGTCTATTTTTCCTTTTTCCAGTTATATTTCATGAATTCTGAGACTCTGCTGTCATTTTTTTCTCTAACCTCTTTTTTAAAAAAAGCAACAAGCAATATTTCTGAACATTGAACCTTGAGTAAGGAATATATAGGTATAATTTATCCTGCCTCACTGCAACACAGAAATATAGTAGTTACCTTGTTGTCATACCTTACTTAAAAACAACATCCATATACCCATTGAGGTCATCTGTTTCCATGAAAAAGAGAAATAATTACAAGGTAGTGCCTGGGGGTTCAGGCTACACTAGGGATTTTCTTGGGTGTTGCTCATAGTATGATGTTTTACAACTAGAATGTCAAAATTTCTAGCTTAAGTAGGTGTTAGGGGCAGGGACAAAAAATTAGACCTGTTATTAAACCTAAGTTGGGCACAGTCACAGCTACATAGGCATTTTAGGCCTCAGCAGGCTTTCTATAATTGAAAGATGTGTTGGATTAATAACAGATGATTTATAACACCTTAGACATCTTAATAAACGGATACAGTCAACTACCCAGATATACCCCCAAAACCAAAACAAAGCCAAAACTAAACAAAACCCTCAGATCATTAATAAGTGTATATTGACCTTCATTTCGATTATCTACGCATAAAGTCATCTTCAAAGATATAATCTGTAAGTCATTTTAAGTCACTATAAATAACAGTAATGATATTGGGTATTTATTTTCCATCATGAGAAATATTTGTGGATTATCTTGTACAAAATAACAGAAAAATAAAATGATATATCCCTACGAGGCATTTTGAAAGTGCAGCATGAGATCACATGCTCTAACTAAAGAAACAGACATTTGCCTGAAAATCACAACAAAATGCCATTTTTGTAAATTTGGTAACAGTTTTTATCTTGGGAGTGGGATGGGAGGGTAGGGAGTAAATTAGACCTTTTGCTTACTGTGCTTTATATTTCTGATGTTTTAGTGAAGACCGTGCATCACTTTTGTAATTAAGCAATTATAATAAAAATATTGTTCTCGATTATAAATATTGAGTCAACTCTTGATTAAAAACAATAAAATGAATTAATTTTTAAAGGAAAATTGGTTTTGATAAACTCAGTGCCTGTCTCTGTAGGGACAGCAAGGTGACTGTACTAAGCTTGCTCCAGAAATGCTCCCCTCTTACAAATTCCATTTGGTTTTTCATTCTGTGACTCTTTAATGAGCCACTTTAGCTGACCTTTCCCCAGGGTTAACTCACAACTCTTCCTAAATAATCTTGAAATCATTTTGCTGGTGTTGTTTTCTAGGCAGGTATTGTTTTCTAGGCAGCTCTCGCCAAAGGGCAGCATAATAATTAACAAGCATCGAATCTGGAGGATTCAGAGTCTCATTTCTGGCAAAGGATATATGTACCATACACACTAATGCTATTTAAACTTACTGTTTACAAGGAGATTTCTACACTGCAACAAAGAACTCTGTATACTTCTAAATATATGTTTCTTTAATATTTGTTTATTTTTCTCTGAGAACAACTTTTGAAGGCTGAGAGATTATAATGTCACTCCTTGCAGCAAAGTGAAGCTCTGTTTCCTGTAAAACTTGCCATTGTATTTCAGGATCCACTATTTCATTTCAGATATTTCACATGTAGCTAAAGTCAGCAATGCTATATATTCCAGATGAGACAGAACCATTATTCAGCCTGCACATTTAGTATTGAAACTGACTTCTAAATTTGCAAAGTGCTAGTGATTGAAAAGGAATAGCGTTTCCTGATTCCTAGAGAATCAACGTGAGATTTGGATGCTTATTTGATTTGGAGAAGAGGAGATGCTCTTAACTTCAGACATTAACAACTAGATGTTTCAGACAAAATGCCTAAATGCCCAAATATATTCATAGAGCTTCAAGCTGCGGTTTTCTCTAAAATGCTTCCCTCTGACATGTCTTCTCTGATATTTTAGGAGTTCGTGATGATTGTCGTCTTTGGTTTGGAGTTCATCATTCGAATCTGGTCTGCGGGTTGCTGTTGTCGGTATAGAGGATGGCAAGGAAGATTGAGGTTTGCCCGGAAGCCCTTCTGTGTCATAGGTGAATATCAAAGTCTCAGACACATGGATTGATGACAGCACTTCCTTCTGTCTCTTGTACTCCAACATTTGATTAATATTAAAATCTAACATCCATGGACCAGGACCTCTTAGAGTTTACAAACGTTGACTTTATTTACTTATTTATTTGTTTATTTATTTATAGACAGAGTCTCACTATATCACCCTCAGTAGAGTGCTGTGGCATCACAACTCACAGCAATCTCAAACTCTTGGGCTTACGCAATTCTCTTGCCTCAGCCTCCCAAGTAGCTGGGACTACAGGTGCCTGCCACAACGCCCAGCTATTTTTTGGCTGTAGTTGTCATTGTTATTTGGCAGCCCCGGGCTGGGTTCGAACCCTCGAGCTCTGGTGTATGTGGCTGGCGGCCTAGCAGCTGAGCTACAGGTGCTGACCCATGCTGCTTTATTTAATCCTCACCACAACACTATGAGGTAGATATTTTATTATCCCCATTTTACAGATGAAGAAACTGAGTCAAAGAGAGGCAAAGTAAGTTGCTAAAAGTCATGCAAGGTAATAAGTGACAGAGCTGAGATTTGAGCCAGGTGATCTAACTCTAAAACACTCAGTTTCATCAATTAAGTTATATCAAGATACATGGTTCACCAACATTGCCCTAATTTTGGGGAGCACTGATTTCACTAAATATAAAAAAAAAAAAAAACAACTTACTCAGTGCCTATAGCTCAAGGGCTAAGGCACCAGCCACATACACCAGAGCTGGCAAGTTCGAATCCAGCCCGAGCCTGCCAAACAACAATGACAACTACTACCAAAAAATAGCAGGGCACTGTGACAGACACCTATAGGCCCAGCTACTTGGGAGGCTGAGGCAAGAGAATCGCTTAAGCCCAGGAGTTGGAGGTTGTTGTGAGCTGTAACTCCATGGCACTCTACCCAGGATGACAGCTTAAGGCTCTGTCTCAAAAAAAATAAAAGCTTTTTATTCTACAGCATAATGCCAGGTCACGTTCTTAATAAGCTGGAATGGAGGGCACTGTGTTAGTCCTAGTAATGCACATCAAGTAACATGCTTCAGGAATTACTAAGAGTATGGGTAACTTAAAGGCATTGGTAACTTTAGACCTAGCAACATGTTCTAGCCTCTGAAATATGAATCTCCCAACCCCAAATAAATAGCACATCTCAATAGTTGCTCTGATATCAAGGGGACTCCATTCACCTGGGTTCCAGCATGAAATACTACTTCTTAACTCCAGATGCCACAGAGCATTCCAGAGTTAAGATCGTGCCCCTCCCAGCCATATATTTTAAATGATTCTCACAAAATTGAAAAATCTCTCTATAAAAGCTGTTATTAGTTATTATTATTATCAGACAGCTAACTTTGATTTTCTTGCTCTTGTGTCCTCACTTCTTGGGCAGTCATTCAAATCCAAATACTGAACTGGTTGATAAAGCTTGCTTCTTCAATTACTTCCAAGCTGAAAAAGTGGGTTTTTAAATTTACATTTAAATTTAAATTTAACTTTAGATTGATACGATCAATTATGTTTTCCATTATGTTTTAGGAGTCAGGAATTGTTGAGTAATCTGTTTCCTCCCTTACTTCTGTTCCCTGTGGTGGGGGCAGGTGGATTCAAGGAGGAGAATGTCTCCCCTTCCGTGGACATTGTTAAGAAGAATCTTCTATTCCATATTTGTTTCTCAGTATGCACATTTCAAGTCTCCATTCACTCCACCAGAATTTATAGAAATTTGGCCATGTGTAAGATGCTTATGCTCCAATAGTGATTCTAGTAAAATTCTAAGTTAAATCAATCTTAAAATACCTTGTTTGGCCTTCTGTCCAGCTGTCTCTCCCCTCTAAGAATAGTCTGTACTTCTTCTTGGAAGCTGTTATGCTAAGGTGGGGAGGAAAGTAGGTGGTAACTCTCTGCCGTGCTCGTCCTTCCAGCCCCAAGGTATATTAATAAAGGCATTTGATTTTCCTCCCTAGAGAATTTTTCTTAGACTGAGTTCTGCTCGAGCAACATTATGAAGGACTGTAACTCGATATGAATCTACTGCACAACAAGTACTCTCTCCCCATAAGGGGCCCAAACAAGACAATTCCTAAGGCACATGTTTGGCCAAGATTCACTCAACCTCTGCAGGATAAGGTCGCTTCATGGATGACTGCAGGAATGTTTCATTCCAGACTTTAAAACCAATTAAAACTTGGTTGTGTACCAATTCCAGAGGCAGTGCCAACGTATCTGTGGCCTCCAAGCTAAAAAGAAAGTTCCATCTCCAATGCCTGCCGCCTTTTGATAGCTATTTCCAAGCGTGGATACTTGAACACATCTTAGTCCTTTAATCTTTCGCTTCCTATCTTCAGCTCCTTGTAGGTCTTGACATAACAAATGATTCTAAAAATAATGTTACAGGCCAGGCGTGGTGGCTCACACCTGTAATCCCAGCACTCTGGGAGGCCAAGGAGGGAGGATAGCTTGAGCTCAAGTTCAAGACCAGCCTAAGCCAGAGCAAGACCCTGTCTCTACTAAAAATAGAAAATTTAGCCACGTATTGTGGTGGACGCCTGTAGTCCCAGCTAGTTGGGAGGCTGAGTTGGGAGGATCACTTGAACCCAGTAGTTTGAGGTCGCTATGAGCGAGGCTGGTGTGACAGCACTCCAGCTTGGGCAACAGCTCTCACAGCTCTCTTGGGCTCTGTCTCACTAATAATAACAATAATAATAATGTTACTATAATCCTCCTTGCCTGTGTACCAATCAATAATGACCTTGCACATGTACTATAACGTGGTTCAGATACAATTACAATTTTGTTAACTCTTTAGGACTTTTCTTCATCTGGATGTTTTACCTTTAAATTTTCTTTAAAAGAAAATTTCATGGATGAATATATAATGACTCCCCACTAGAACAAAGACTAGATTTGTACTTATAGTTAGAATAACTATGCACTTTTTCTAGCTGAACTGATATAATAGTGAAACATGTTCAAATGTGGCTCATCAGGATGACGTCAGTAAAATTTTACCTAGACAGAGGGATCCAGCACCATCTGCCTGAAGGTAGCAGGCCTGTACCAGATGACTCCTGAGACCATATGTGGGCCTGTTTAACAGGTCCATAGAAACGCATGACATCATTGTTAAAATGGTAAAGTGAACCCTGTAGTTCGACCTAATTTATCGTGGAAATATTTTTTTTAAAATAGCCTTTCTCATCTGTCCATGGGAAGTGTTCTAAGTAGGAGTTTGAAAATGTAAATAAAACTTCTCAAGACTCCCTATATTTGTACCATTGGATTACTCTGAACATGCACATATACACACGTTAGAAGTCTGGAGCATTCAAAAAAAGGCTACCACAATCTTTTCTGCATTCATACAGAAAAGATTGTGGTAGCCTGGTCGTTCCTTCAACGTGAGGAACGCTGTCTGTAAGCACACCAGTGTTATTCCTCCCAGCTGGGAACAGACTGAAGCTGCTCAGGTGGTGACCTAGGAAGCCGCATGTGGTATTGAACCCTATCGACTGGGGCCCTATTGACAGATACCTCACACGCTAATCCCCACCTCCCTTTCTGAACTGCCCACCCCTTTACCCTTGCAGTCTAGCCAGAACCAGAAGCTCATTTAAAGTTCATTGATTTCAGTTCCAGGAATTATTATAGAGTACATGTGGTGTTTTTTTTCCATTCTTGAGATACTTAGCTTAGGATAATGGTCTCCAGTTCTTTCTAAGTTGCTGCAAAAGGCATTCATTCATCCTTTTTATGTCTGAGTCGTGGTCTACAATATACATATACCACATTTTGTTAATCCGCTCATGGATTGATAGGTACTTGGGTTGATTCCACATCTCTGCAATTGTGAATTTTGCTGTAATAAACATCCAAGTGCAATGTCTTTTTGATAAAATGGCTCCTCTCCAATTGGGTAGCTACCCAGTAATGGGACTGCTGGATTGAAGGGTAGGTCTACTTTCAGTTCTTTGAGAAATCATAGTATCATTGTATACTTGTGTTTGGAAAACGTATTTTAAGCAACTGTAACCTAAGGGAAGAAAAAAATCTATTTAACTTTTTTTAATCAGGTGCTTTCTTTCATTAATACTGTGTATTGATTCATCTCTACTTGGTTTTGAGGGTCTGCTTGGAAAACTGGGAAAAATCTTACCTAGAATATAAAATTCTTCCTCATTTCTATATATTTATCTCTGTCCTAAGACTCTATCATAATAACATTTCTATGCTTGTAGGCAGTAATTCGTGCCTTGGAAGAGTCAGGTACATTTACCTGGGCTGACAGCTTTATGACTTCTATGCTTTAGACGCAGATTACTCACCCAATAACATCAACATTAAGAATGTGTAAAGAACCTCAAAGACTGATTTCATAGTCATTCTTATTTCTGGATTTCATTAATGACCTACCCAGAAATTGCAAATTGCACCAATGGCTGATATTCAGATCACAATTACGAGCTTAATGTGTCGGGAAGCCAATAAATTACTTCTAACAGTGGTATTTTAGATTCCTTAGTAACTCTCTCTAAGGACACATATACCAGAACTATATTTTTCAGTCTTGCAGTGAGTCTTAGTGAAGCAGAAAATTCCAACCTGTTATTAATCCTGGACCTGTGTTTGATAGTAACTGTAAGTTGATTTCTCTTTGTATTTTAACAGTTTCCCTTCAGTAAGACTTTAATAAGAGGACAAATGGGGCAAACCCCACCACAGATGTTTGCTCATGAACTGAGCATACATGAGATAAAAGTCCTTCAGGAAAATGCCAACAAGTGTTGTTTTTTTATTAGAAAATAGAACCAACTTCTTATTTGACTGAAACAAAATTGCAGACTTTATTAAAATCAACCACATGGCTGAAGCTGCTCTAATATATCTCTGAGTTCATCTTATTAAAAGGCCATGCTAGTGTGTTCAAAGGTTAAATCCTGAATGCCCAAAACTGCCCCAATTCTCAACTAACTTAAGACATCATGTTTCTTCTTCTCTGCCCTCTCCATCTTTTGTTCTAAGAGACTTGGTCTTGAATGGCATCGTTTTTGTATGCCTTTTAATCTCTTATCTCCCTAAGTAGAAATTATATTCCCTCTGGTCGTTTCCTGTCAATCACATACTCTTCTGGGCTTTCTCTTTATTTCGAAGGATTCAAACTTCTTCAGCACACATTCCCTCCACGTAATTAACTAGACCATCAGAGGATAATTAAAACCTGTAGAATTGATTGATCAGGAAACATTAAAACCATGCAATCCCATTAGTTAATAATTGCTGACATTTCTTGTGAACCACTAGATGCTAGGTACTGCCCTAAGCACTTTATAAATGTTATCTTATTGAATCCTGCATAAGTACTGCATGTATAATATGCTATTTATAGATGAGGGTGTGAGACAAGCCTTAAGAAACTTGCCCTAAGTTAGAAAGATGATAGGTGAAAGAACTAGAGTTTATGTCTCATGATTTCCCTATAGAAAAATACACCTATCAAACCGTGAAGGTTGTGCATATTGTTCATTAGCATTTTAAAATTAAATATAATTGGACCTTGTCTGTTGTCATCCACTTGTAAAAAAGAACATGATACTTTTATGTCCATCATTAGTAATTCAAGATCTTTGAATGAGAAGTCAGAGTCCAGACTTTACAGAACAACATTAATTGCAGTATCAGCCCTAATTATATCAACTAAATCAGATTACCTGTTGCTGCTCTCTAATCTGAAGGGGAATTTGGGGTCAAAAAGACTGATTTGCCTTTTATCAAATTGTCTGTGCTCTTGAGGAATGTTTTTGAGTTTTCCTGAGTAGTTCCAAATTGCAGACATCTTTAGGATAAGTAATGTTACTCCCAGGAAAGCCTTCAGATGTTTGTTAACATTAAAAGACTCTTGGAAACTTAGCTAATTGTTTAGGTGATTGCTGACCTGGCATACAAACTTGAACTTACAAGATAGCTTGATTAGTTGATAAGATCTGACCAATGAGAGAATGCCCTCACAGGAAAATAAATGACTAAAGATTATTTCCCACTCCATCTATAAAATTTAGTAGAGTACTATGATAGGTGGTACAGATTAATATTCCGTACTATCATGTTATGTAAGAAAATTCACGGAGTACTTCTGATGTGCCAAACACAGTCTTAGGTGCAAAAGATACAAAGATGAATAAAACATGGTTCCTGCCTTAGGAATACAGTCTCCTGTGCCTTCAAAGTAGGGCAAAATGGAAAGGAGGGACACTAATTATGGTGATACAGAGCAAAGGTGATGGAAATTAAAGTAGCCATGGAAAGAAGGCTATAGAATGTCATGGCTGATTGCATGAGACAAAGGGGCAAAAGATCATCACCCCCACCCCCGGTTTTCAGGTTATGTTTGAATTGTCTGACAAACATTTATACAATTTCTCCCATATCCAAGCATGGATGTTGGTGCTGGGGAGGCTGTCCCCCCAAATGGACAAAGTCTTCCTTCTCGTAGAGCTAATATTCCAGTGGAAGGATAAAAATAATGTACACACTTATTCTTTATCATAAAACAAGATAATACGTACCGATCAGCTGAAGATGAGCATAATGGAGAAAAGAATACAGAGAAAGTGGGAGCTACCTTAGATTGGGTGGTCTGAGAAAGTCTTTCTAAGTATTAGACACTCAAGTTGACCTGAATATTAAAAGGGAGCAAGGCATGAGAAGAGTTAACCACAGGTATTTCCAGGCCAGTGAATAATAATTACAGAGATTCTTCAGACCCGATGAACTTGGCTTGTATAAGGGGAAGACAGAAAATAGGATGGCTGGAGCTCAACAACCAGTGAGGACTGTGGGGGTTGGGAGTATAGTAGAAAATGGTAACAGGATAGGCAGAGGTTACACCCTGAGACCCACATAACCCACACTGTCCTGAATCAAGGCAGCTGTAGGGACAAGCCAGCCAAGGAAGGTCTAGGAGGTTGCTGGCAGGCTTGATATAAATACGTTTGTGTTAAAAACAACAACATTAATCAGGCATCAAAAAGTATGGCCCTGGGGTTTTTTGGTCATCTATGCCTGTTTGAACTTCATGTAACCAATATACAAATTATTACTCTTTCCAAAAAATGTGAACATGAGTTTATAAGGAAATGATCCTCTGAGTTTCTGTGTTTCTGCCCTTAGAAACGTGAAATTTCACATTTAAAAAGAAAGGATGTTGTGAGCTATGAGCAACTGGAATTAGGATGCAATGGAAACATTTTTACAGCCCCATTGATAAGTATCACCAATAAGCAGTTCCTAAGAGCCTTATTACCACAGGACAGCTCCATGTTCTTAGTTACAATGATCGCAATACAGAATATGTCATTAAAGATTGTTTATTTCTTTTGAAAAAAAATCTCCCTTTCTGCCTTGAGATGTTATCTGGAGACTATGATGTATAAGAAGCATTAAGCTGTCACTATGGGGTAAATTTTCAAAGTGGTGCTTAGAATTTGCCAGTATGAGTCCCATTAACGTCAGTGGAAGTCCTGCAGTTAAACGGCTGCACACGCTTTGAAAATGTTCCACGGTGCGTCTTCACAGTGCCCTTTTTTCTTTATTTTTAATAAATACCACTGAGCGACTCAGTGCATGGCTGATTGCAGTATTTAGGAACGTGGATAATGCGCTGTGCATAGGAGGCTTTTAAAATTAGATTTTTTAAAGCTTCATTTCTATTAAGAATCACAACAACCATATAAATACATCTCTAATTCTTCAGAGAGCACCTTTCGATAAAGTCATTTGGAGCTCACTTGGAATATAGAGCTCATAAAGCAGCACCATGTCCCTCTGAGACATTGTTTATCTCACTCTATAGATGGAAAAATTGAGGCACCAGGAAGTGGGAGCACTTTGTCCTCAGCCCGTAAGTCAGAGTGACGCTGGAAATAGCACACTGGCCTCCCCATAGCTCAATGCTCTAAATCACTGCCTCTTGTCAGAGTCGAACTTAATTATAGTATAATCCGTTTAATCTACACGTAGAAGAATAACGAGGGAGCAGGAAAAATGAATTTATTAACAGACTGGTGGGAGGCCATGTTACACAGATGAGCAACTTTCTTTTCAGGATCCAGATTTCTTTTTAGCATGTTCTAGATGATGTCTGATGGCATGAAAGAGATTATGTTAATTCCACTAGCCAGAATTGGCAAAAGAATTCTTTATTTTCCTCACTTGGAAACTTAAGTAAAAGCTCCACTCGAAAATGCTGCAGAACCATCTTTCTTTGTCAGAAATAAACCTGACTTAAAAAAAGAAAAAGTCATAGGAGGAAAAGTGTGGAATTTCCCTCCTTACCCCTTCTGGGTTAAAGGAAAATAATACATTAAGTTAAATGCTCAACTCAGCCTTCCCTGAAATAAAAGATGAATCTGCCTTTGCTTCCCTTTTTGGCTTTTGAGAACCTTTCCTCTAATTCACCACGGCTGTGTACAGGCTCGTCCGTCCATGACTATCTCCTAACTGCACATTAAAGAAACGACAATAGTTGACGAGCTCTGTATTTAAAGAAGAAATCTTCCTTTGAAACTGAGAATAACAGGAGGTCAAGAGTTACATCAATGGGAATGAAATTTCATGGATTAAATTATAAATCATTAGCTGGGCGTGGTGGTGCATGCCTTGTAGTCCCAACTACTTGGGAGGCTGAGGCAAGAGGATCACTTGAGCCCAGGAGTTAGAAGTTGCAGTGAGCTGTAGTGATGTCCTCTATCCTTAGTAACACAATGAGACCTTGTCTCAAAAACAAAAATTATAAGTTATATTTATAATCTGATATAATCTCTGTACAATCTTACTGAAGATGGAAGAGATTATAATCCCCATTTTATATATTAAAAAATTGAGAGTTCATTTGAAAGCCTCGTCAAGAGTCACACAGCCTATAAACCAAAGCAGTAGGGGCTGGAGTTTGCTCATATCAAGTCTTGAGTTCTTTCCATGTTGCCCTATTTTCTCTCTGTACCATTCATGTGCAGCACAAGAACAAATTAAATAAACTACGTGATGAGGTCTGACTCCTGCTCCTAAATCTCCCTTCCAGCCAGGAGACATTATCTAAAGCCTAAAAGAAAATGGATGTCAGTATCATAAAAGATGTTACTCTTTTCTTCCAAGAGTCATTTTTCTAAGATCTTCTTTTTTCAGTTTTTTTCTTTGAAATAACTTTAGACTTAGAAGTGAAAAAAATAGCACAGAGTTCCAATGTTTGTGTGTACCCTTCACCTAGCCTCGCCCAATAACATCTTACCTATGCGTAAGGCAGTTATCAAAACCAGGAAGCAGATGTGAATTCATAATGATTAACTAAACTGTAGAACTAATTTGGATTTTGCCCATTTTACATGCACTCAAATTCTTTATATATACGACTATGAAATTTGATCACATGTATAGACGCATTTAATCACCACCACAGTCAAAATACAGGACTTTTCTGTTACCCTAGAGAAACTTGGGATGCTATGCTTTGTGTTATCCCTTTGCAGGTAGTCCCTCCCCCCAGATACTGTTTTCTGCAACTATAATTTTATCATTTTAGTATGCTATATAAATGAAACCATAGTAGTAGTCTTTCGAAATTGGCTTTTTTTCACTCAGGGTCTCACTCTGTCACTCAAGCTGGAGTGCAGTGGCATCATCACAACTAACTGTAAACTCAAACTCCTGGGCTCAATCCATCCTTCTGCCTCAGCCTCCTGAGTAGCTAAGACCCAGGCATAAGCCACATGCCCAGCTAATTTTTTCTCTTTTTTTTCTATTTTTAGTAGAGACAGAGGTCTCACTCTTGCTCAGGCTGGTCTCGAACTCCTGAGCTCAAGTTATCCTCCTGCCTCGGCCTCTCAGAGTGCTGGGATTGTAGGTGGGAGCCACTGTGGCTGGCCCAGCATGGCGCTCTTGGGATCCATCCAAGTTGTCACAGGCATCAACAGTTCATTCCTTTTTATTGCTGAATACTATTCCATGATATGGACATACCACAATTTGCTTATCTCTTTATCCACTTACCTATGAGAGCTCACTTGGGTTTTTTCTAGAGTTGGGCTACTAATAAAGCAGCTTCTGGGACTATTCATGCACAAGTTTTTGTATGAACATAAGTTTTTATTTCTCTAGGGTAAATACCCAGGGGTAGGATTTCTAGGCCATATGGTAAGTGTCTGGTTATCAGAAACTACCAAACTGTTTTCCAGAGTGTGGCCATTCCTTTTAAAACGTAGAATGTGTCATGGGCAGTGAGTTGCATCTATGCTGACTTAAATGAGATTTTTATTTTCATAGAAAAAATGTATGTTTCTATTTGTTTTTCTATGGAAATTATTTTAATAAGCAGAAGTTGCTAAAATTCGTATTTCACCACTTGGGTCAAGAAACAAATGAAAATATGGTCATTAAGAAGCAGTTCTACATGCTCTGATAAATGAATGTAAATGTGATGTTTATGTAGCTGAAGTGTTAAGAGACCAATTAATGTAAAAGGCCAATACTGTACAAATTCCTCAAGAACCATTTCTTAAATCTAACTTTACTTTGTAGAAAGCCCTTGTTCAAGCAAACTTTACTGAGACCAATACTAATTATTCTTGCCTGCTAAAAGATACATACAATCATGTTAGTTAGCATCTCAAGCACTACTGCAATGGAATAAAATGTTTTAAATTGCCACGAATTACCCACTGGGGTTTCATAGCAAGTTGGGTCCAATATCCATAGTCCTAATGTGATCTAAAAGAGATCATTTTTTCTTCTTAATGTGACATCTCTCAGAAATCTCTCTATTCTTAAAACAACAGTTCTCTTAAGACTCTGCTTTTCCTCCAGAACCTTTTTAATGTCTCCTAGTGAGACTTCCATCATCACCAACCAAAAACATTTTCTCAAAAGTTGGTAATAACCCCATGTTGCCAAATGCACTGATTTCAGCTTCATCCTCAATCTGTTTATACGCAATGTTGGAACAACTAATTATTCATTTGCAAAAAGATAAAGTAGAATCCATATCTATTTTATATTCCAAGATAGACACCAAATAAATCAGAGATTTAAATTAAATTAAACAAGTCCATAAAATACTGGGTAGGGGAAATGGGTAAATTCTATATAACCTTGGAACCAGAAAGAACTTTCTAATAATAACTAAAAGTACAGAAGTCATAGAAGAAAATAGTAATAAATCGGGCTACATAAAATCAAAGAATGCTTCATAGCACACAAAATGACAGAGTCAAAACACAAATATTAAAACTCTTATCAGAGACAAAGAGCAAATCACCCTAAAATATAAGGAGCTCTAGAAATCAAGAAAAATCCAGCCACCCAATAGAAAATAAAAGATGAGAAATGGATATGAAAAGATAGGTCACAGAGTAAGAAATATATACAAACCTCTTAAATACACTGTCTCACTCACAAAAAAAAATAAATAAATAAACGCAAATGATAAGATTTTCTCACCTATCAGACTGGCAAAAATCTGCGATTCTACCCCACACTTCTTGGGTGAGATTGTGAGGAAACAAGCATTCAGATGCCACAGGAGAACAGAATGAGATCGCCCTCATGAAAGAACGTCATTGTCTTCCAAAACTGCATAAACAGTTCTTTGCACACAACCCAGGCATTCTACTTCCTAATAGTTCTACCAATTTACGATAAATATTCATTATAGCTGATTAAGCTACACCCACCCAATAAAAGAGAGTGAAGAATATCTTTTTGTACAGCTGTAGAAGGATCCCATGATATGTAAAATAAAAGAAAAAAGAAACATTGTAAACTGCAAAATTTTGAAAACTGGGAGGAGAAAAAAATGAGAAAAGAACAATAATGTTTTCCCAAAGATAGTGATTGGGAACAAAGTGACTAAACCAGGAGTAAAGACAGCGTTTCTCATCATATACTTCTTTATATCATTATAATATTTAAACTACATAAATATACTAACTATTCAAAACTGAATGAAAGAAACTATTGCCTGGCATAGAGTAAGCACAGTTTAAATAGTGACTGATATTGACTGTTACCATTATTTTTGTATAGCAACATTGGGGTGGGCTGTCTGGTTCGTGTGATACACAGTTGTGCAAAATCTCACTCACTGCCTCAGCACTTTCGTCATTGCAAAGAGGGACAATGCCAATGGTAACTGACCCCAGGACCTTTGTGTGGACGCCCTCAGTTCTAGGCTGAAGTAACATAGAGCAGCATTTTTAATTCTCTTAAAACCATATTCTAAGAAATGTTAGGTGATTTGCCTTAATTTGCCCTCCATTATATTTCTTTAGTTTTTTTTTCTTTTTCTGAAGTTTTGTTCTATATCACAAGATAAGTAAATTTCCTTAATTTTAAACTTAGAGTTTTAGCTGACTTTTTTCTTTCTTTCTTTTTTTTTTTGTAGAGACAGAGTCTCACTTTATCGCCCTCGGTAGAGTGCTGTGGCGTCACACAGCTCACAGCAACCTCCAACTCCTGGGCTTAGGCGATTGTCTGGCCTCAGCCTCCCGAGTAGCTGGGACTACTGGCACACGTCACAATGCCCGGCTATTTTTCTGTTTTGCATTTTGGCCGAGGCTGGATTTGAACCCACCACCTTCGGTATATGGGGCCGGCGCCCTACTCGATGAGCCACCGGCGCTGCCCTTAGCTGACTTTTTAAAGGATTGTTTGATTAGTTAAAATGAAATGATGGCTGTGAAGTGCTTAGCTTAGTTCCTGCTGTGAAATCAATACTATTTAACTAGTCATAGCACGCTAGATCATAAGAATGCATTCAGTGTCCCCTCTGTTCAATTCTACAATAGGTAAAAAGTCGGGAAAAAATTATCTACTCAGACCTCTCCATGTATTTTTGTTGATTATTTTTTCCCAAAATATCTTTAATACATTGTTCCTAGAATTTGTATTATAAAGAAGAATAAATTTTATTTTAAAAGAGAGGGAAAAAGACAAGAAACAAGCTAAGTACTTTTTGAGTCTAGAACTTTTAAATATAATAAATAACTTAAGGGCTGGTCTATATGGTACCTAACAGATGTTGGGCTAATTAGAGGAATTTTTTAAGCTTCATTTTAGACAGGTTGTTAATCACGTGTGCTCCTTGTATTTCTCCAGTGGTGACATTCATCACCCATGGTTGTGGTCCCTAGATTCGGAGTTTTCTACGAAGTACATTGTGTGGACAGAGGGCATCTCTCCCATCCACCCTACCCATATCTCATCCAAGCCCTTTGGTATTATATAGATCCTAGACATTTCTGGCCACAATGCATGTGGATTGAATAAGTAAAGAGTTCAGAAAATTGCAAGCTGCTAAACATTCACGTGATGAACCCCATCACCACCACTGCCAACAGCATTGCAGCCCCTATCCACAGAAAACATAAAAATGGCATAGTCAGGACGAACACGTGAAGACAGCAATTGTGGCAATTATCCAAGCAATGCAAGGTTAAAAAAACAGCACTTTTACCTCACTTATCAGAAGGTTTCAAAAGAATAATTTTTGCCTGCTCTTTCTTGCCTAATTGCTTCTATTCGGTCCTTGAATTTGGTTGTGTGAACGTGATTATTTCGTTAATCGAGTGCTTGCTTTGCGTGTTTGTAATTGTAGGCTCTTTTGCAGAAGGCTTGTCTACTCTGTATTGCCTTTTACTTGACTTTTTAACTTCTGCCTTTTGTGAAATGTTTTAAATATTTGATTTTAGCCCCTACCACACGCTCCAAATCCATGCTTGGAATCTGGAGATCAAAGGACTGTAGCTAATCCTTAGGACATTTGCCATCATGTGACTTAAGAATCCATCTCTTATCAAGTTTCTGTGGTTTTCTGGAGTATTTACTGGTTGTAATGTCAAAATGTGCACATCTGAAACTGTTTTTGAATTATGTTTTCTTGATACTTTTCCATATTTAGTTAATGGGAAAATAGCCAGCTTCTGAATGGCATTGAACTCCACCAGGCCGTCTCCAGGTTCTCTATAAAGGATTCTTAGGTTGTATCATCACATGTTTTCAATAAGCCTTGTTTTTGTTCCCCTTTAAACAGAGCGTGTCTTATTCAACAAGCTCATGACTGTAGGAAAGGAATCGATAAGGAAAAGACAGTAAGTCTGAAGTAGGATTTTTCCTCATAGCTTTAGGATTTGTCCTAAGACCAAGTGTTTCACAGTCTGAAACAGACTGCGGCTTCAGGAGTTAGTTTTCATGAATTCTAATCCTGTCTCTGGAAGTAATTTCTTGCATTAACTTGTACAAGCCTCTCTGGGACAGGATTTCTTTCCTTTTAAGCACAGATAAAAAATGCCAACACACTTTGTAAGGTTCATAAACAATAATACATAAAAGCAAATATGAAGTTAGAAGTTCTAAAAACTTCCCTTTATCCAGTGCCAATCAGGGCAAATTCTGGGAAGGATTTTATAAATAAAGATGGGAGTTAGGTGTATAATTAAATGTGACCTATTTGATTAATACTCCACTAAAAATACAGTTAAGTATAGAGAGAGATGATAGATAGATAGATAGATAGATAGATAGATAGATAGATAGATAGATGTAACTGATGAGCAGATAGCATCATGTAGGGTTTTCAAAATTATAATGACTGTCAGATATTTGTTTATGGCTGTGTTTACTCACATTCACTCCTTTAAAGCACCAGAAAAGTCCATTTTCACACCCCAGTGTTTATCCCTAAGGATTAGGCAAGTGCCTAAACTATATCCATTTCTTATTTCCAAAAATATGAAATTGTGTGTTGAAAAAGATTAAGAGAGCCAGGTGAACCAGGTAATTCTCAATTTCCCCAGATAATACCCGGAATAAATTTCCATCCATAGATGTTCCTTTCTTAGTGACATTTGAGCTCAAGTGCCCTCTCCATCACAAAGTCCAAATAGCACAGTCTATTCAAAGAACTTCCTGAAGATATCATTTCAAAACTTTTAGTGGTACATGATTATTAATCATAACCTGTGTGTCATCTGACAATAAGTATCAAGTTTCTCAATGAAAAATATCACAATGCCACCAAACATAACTGGCTGCCAAGTTATGAGAGTCAGCGTCATTCAACTGCTTATAATAAGCACAGAACGGGAGTATTAAAAGCTGCTACGTATTGTGTTCATACTCTGTGAATTTAAACCTGTAACGACATTGTTTGCCTGTTGGCATATAAACATTCAGGTTATGACCCTGAATGAGATACCCACGCCTTGGGTTTCATCATGGGACGTTAGGGGATTTCCAGCAGAAGTTTCGACTGATCGTTCATTGGTAGAAATCCAAATCTTTTTTTGGATCTGTAGTCAAATGTTGGTATGGGGTTCTGTTTAGCAATTGAAACTGCAGTTTTGTCATTTTTTATGTGTGAAAATATGTGACAGAAGAAAATCTTAAACATCTGAGGATATCAAAATGCAAAATTATTGCTTCTAAAGCCTGTCCTGTACTTTCCATATAAAAGAACGTAATATAAAGCTGCCGTGTCATTGACCTAAACCATGTTCTGAGTCATCCAAAAATACACATGACTTTTCATCCTTCTGATTTTGGAGGACTGTTGGAATTATACCTGGGTAAGATACTCAAGATACTATAGCGTACCTTAAATAGGATGTCATTCGTGAGGACTTTCAGGGGACAATTGCTTCTTTCCTGTTTTATAAACACAGCTTCCTTACGTCCCCCAATCAGCAGAAACACATCTGAAACTAAATGTCTGTCCATGTGAAGCAATCATTCCAATAGGTTACTGATATTGGGGGGCATTCGTTCGGCAGCATAAGAAAAAAATCTGTTTTCTGACTCTGCATTGCTGTCCTCACCCGTCAACTCCAGCCTCACTTGCCATCCACAGGTGCATACTGAGTATCTCAAAGTTAACATGACCGGTCTGGCACACTGGGAGGCTGAGGCAGGAGGAAAACTTGAGCCCAGGAGGGGAAGGCTGCAGTGAGGTGTGATTGCACCCCTGTACTCCAGCCTGGATGACAGAGCCAGACCCCATCTCTTAAAAATAAATAATAAACCAATAAGAATTCATGGGGCTGGAAATGAACTGGCAGTTTTGCCCTCAAATTAGTACTCATTTCTCACGTAGCCCCAGCAGTACTACCCGTCTTGGGAAAGGGTGCTTCATTCACCCGCTTGCTCAGACCAACGAAAGGTCGTGGCCTGTCCAGCTTCACAGTGTGTCACCAGTCCGACCCCTTTCACCTCACTGTCTGTAGAACTGTTCTTGCCTCTTCTGCAGACCATGGCAGTGGTTTCCTAGCCGGCCTTCCAGCTTCCTCTCTGGCATCCAGCCCACTCCTGATGTTTCCCAAAGGCAACAAAAATGATCTTATAAAATTCAGATCTGATCCATGTCTCCTATGACACATTGAAGGACATCGTAAGCTACTCCGAAGCCTCAATGACCTGGAGCTCGAGCTCACTCAGCTCCCTGCCTCCCTTGAATTCACCAACCACGCTCCTGCCTCAAAGTCTTTATTTTTTTGCCTGGAACCTCATTCCCTGAGATAGGCTCATGGCCGCTTCATTTCATGAGGTCTCAGCTCAGACATCCTCTCCTCCGAGAAGCTGTTCCTGACATCCCAACTCAGATAGAACCACTTGTTCCTCTGTGACTCACCCCTGACCCTGCTTTATATTTCTCCAGAATATACCTGACATTATATTCTGTACTGTTCATTTGTTTAACATGAACCAGTGCCCCCCAATTACTCCAGAAGCTAAGATGCATGAGAGAAGAAAACTTTTCTGTTTTATTCACTGCTCTATCCCTGTGGCTTAGCTCATGGCAGACAGGCAACAAAAAAATGTATGTTGAATGAATTAATAGATGAATGAACGAATCACCTTAATGCTTAATTTGAGAAAAATCATTTCCAAAACACTCCTGCTGACGCTTTGTCATTCAACCAATATATAAAATGAAGGGGTGGCTTCCTGTGGTTCAAAGGAATAGGGCGCCGGCCCCATATGCCGGAGGTGGCAGGTTCAAACCCAGCCCTGGCCAAAAACTGCAAAAAAAAAAAAAAAAAGAAAGAAACAATATATAAAATTGTACATTCTTACTTTGCAGTTCAGTGCACCTCATTTGGTTGATGAAAATATCTCTGATTGTATCTGAAGCCCGTACACTGTACCCCATGACTGAATTATTGTACACAGATATGATTCAATAAAAAAAAAAAGACCCTGAAAAAAAAAATAAATAAATAAATAAATAAATAAATGTATGGAAACCAGCCCTGGGAGAGATGTGGTGGCAAAGCTAAGTGAACGGCGGGACTGGAAGTTAAAGCAGATGTAGCTTCAATATTTGAAATCTCTGTTTCCTTTACTAGCTAAATGACCTTGGGTAAGAGCCTTCTTAGCATCAATTTACTGATCTAGAAAAGGTGGAGAGGTTTATATATAAAACAACTTTTTTTAGGTTGAGAGTTGGCATGATAACCAGGCATGCCAAGACAGGGAAGAGCTTTGCATGCATTATCTCATTTGATCTTTGATTTCCCGGTGGGGGGGGAATGATTCCACCCCCTATTTACAGGAGCGGACTCCAACACAGCAAAATTAACAGGCTCAAGGTCACACGCCAAGGAAAGCACTGAACTGGGAAGCCCCAAGCTGTCTCACGTGAAGTTCATACTCATGACCTCTGTGGCTCCTCGGAGAGCTGCTTTGGAGAACTAATGAAATGGGGTGTATAAACTGAGCACCCTGCATGGCCTCGTACATCAGAGGTACTCAATAAATGTTGCCCGTTTCTCTTCACTTTTCCCACTCCTGACTAAATAAACCACCTTGACCAATGTACTAAACTTCCTGGGTCATAGATTTTTATTTTAAATAAATAATAGTTTTCTTTTCTTCTCATTATGAAAGCAATGCATGGTTATTGGAGATCATTTGGAGGAAAGAGACATAGATTTAAAGAAACAAAATTTTACACATAATCTCACCACCTAAAGATAGGTAATCACCATTAACAGAAAGGTATATGTGTACTTATAGTATTTGTTTTCATATATACGATAAGAATGTACTATCCTTTGGGGGGCACAATTGGAATCATTCTACATAATCAATTATTTATATAATGTATTAGAAACACTTTATCTCATTAATATTCTTCTAGAACATGGTATTTTTGGTGGCATAGCATCCATAGTAATAATAATAGTAATCCTGTGGCTCAAAGGAGTAGGGCGCTAGCCCCATATGCTGGAGGTGGTGGGTTCAAACCCAGCCCCGGCCAAAAACTGCAAAAAAAATAAAAAATAAAAAGTTAGCTAAAATTTCTTATGAGTTAGCCCTGCACTGAGATGTTTCACATGTTAACTTATTTAATTCTCACCTCTCTGTAACATAAATATTCTTATCATCCTCATTTTACTGATAAAGAAATTGAGGCAGAGAGAAGTTTAATAACTTGATCCAGGTAGCCAGATAATAAGAAGCAGAGCCAGGGTTGAATCTCAGGCACATGAGCCCCCCAGACCATGCTCAAAAAGGGATGTACCCTTATTAGTTTTAATTACTCTATGTTTGTTAGAAATCTGGATTGGCTCTAATTTTTTATATTAGTAAGAATTTAATAAGCATGCTGAAGCAACTTTTGTTGACATCTGCAGTATTCTAGGATAAATTCCAAGTATTAAAATTGCTAAAACAATAGGTATTCGCATTGCTAAAAGCTTTGGCATATAATGTCAAACCGTTCTACCCAGAAGAACTGATGCTACTTTATCCTCTGAGAAAGTCTGGAAAGAACATTGTCTTCCCTCATTGCCAGTATCGTCAGTTGATTTGTTCAGACACTCAGATTCATTGAGTAAAATGGTAACTTCTAGCTATTTTAAATTTCAAAACCAGAAATTATTGAAAAGGAACTTTTTATATACTTATTGTTCATTTTTACTTCTTCCTAGGATAAGTTTATATTTATGCCTTCCGTCCAATTTTCTACTAGTATGTTTTCTTGTAAGTTTATGTTTACATAATCAAGATATTAGCCCTTTGTCCCTCATCAGATACATTGCAAATTTTTTCCAAGTTTGGTTTTTGCATCTCAAACTGTGTGGGATTTTTTTTTTTTTTAACACACAGAAATTTTAAAGTTTGTGTGTTATGTCCCTCAGTTTCTTCTCACCTGCAAAATGAGGGAGATTTAACTATATTATTTCTCATGCCCTTTAAAATGATAAAATTTTAGTCTATTTGATGAGACTATAGCTCATCAAATAAGTACCCAGTAAATGAGTTCTGAACATCTAGCATATGATGAGCAAGGCCCCGAGGTTACAAAGGAAAATAACCACTTCTGCGGGCCGCCAGCTTCTTCCAGTGCACTACAGGAGGAACAAGCAAATAAATAGACTACTGTGGAATCATACGGGTCAGACAGGAGCCGGGCGCCTGTGACAGCCGGCCTCCCGGACAGGTGGACGCCTGTGCTGAGTTCCAGAAGCAAAGAGAAGTTGGCCAGACCAGGAAGGAGCAGAGGGAAGGGCTTTCAGGAAGATCAGCAGCATGTTCAATGCCAGACAGCTGAATCTGATCTTTGTTCTTGATATTGGAAATTTGTTTATTTTTTTTATTTATCAGAGAAGTAATACGTTCACTGTAACATTTTTATCTGGCTATCAAATTCAAAATGGTTTAGAGAAACAAAAGACAGAGGGTGGACCAGGTCAGGATTTATAGGGAAGGCCAAGACAGAGGCAGTATAATCCTGACCGAGGAAAGAGATAGGGTAAAGGGAAAGAAAAAATTAGAAGTGTGAGACTTTACAGAGGCAGAATCAACTGAACTGCCTCGGTGGAGGTGAGATGAGAGAGGTAATAGAAAAAAGATGTCGACTTAGAAATCTAATATATAATCTGTATCAGAACTTTTTAACTTGATAAAATCCACCTGGGAAAATAAATGGGTTTGCAATAATTGGTAATATATTTGAAAAGGAATAACATTGAAGAACTCTAACCGTATCGGATGTCTAGTGTCATACTAATTCAGGAATTGGCAATAAAACAGAATGAAATCAAAAAATAGGCTTCTCAATAAGTATATAGAAACATTTGGAAAAGGTCAGACTTTTCCTTTAGATGGTGTTTGAAAAACTGGCTATCGTGTAGCATAAAAAGTAAGATTAGTTCTCTACTTCACCGCAGAGACAAACATAAATTCATAAAAGTTCAAGATTGTGTAACTTAGAGTAATGCTAATGATTATAACATACACATCTCCAAATTCTGGTAACAAAAAAATAGAAGTTTCTTTCTTATGTGATGGCCCAGTGAAGACACTCCTCTTGGAGGCTGGGATGCGTGATAAAGGCTGTGTTCCACGCGGTCACTGCAGAGCCCAGGCCAGGAAAGGTCTCGCCGTCTTCCTTCTGTGGACTGAGTACCAACATGCAGGTGAGAGAAAGCCACAGGCACAGGTGCCCCCAACCTGGAAGCGGCACACACCCTTCCTACCCACCTTTTGTGAGCTAGAATTACTCAGAGGCCAAGGGCCCTGGGTGGGCTTTTTGTTCTTTTTTTGTTTTTTAATTAAATCATAGCTGTGTACATCAGTGCAATCATGGGGTATAGTGCTGGTTTTATATACAATTCGAAATATTTTCGTCAAACTCGTTAAAATAGCTTCCATGGCATTTTCTTAGTTATTGTGTTAAGACATTTATATTCTACAGTTAGTAAGTTTCACCTGTACCCTACTAAGATGCACCGTAGGTGTGAGCCCACCAATTACCCTCCCCCCACCTATCCTCCCCCCTCTACTCCCCTCCC
>CAUYRH010030199.1:0-12558 GCA_963574655.1 Perodicticus potto | reverse complement strand
AACACCAAGTTCATCCATCATTTCTTTTTATTTTTCTTTTTTTTTTTTTTTTTTTTTTTTTTTTTTTTTTTTGCGGTTTTTGGCCAGGGCTGAGTTTGAACTTGCCACCTCCGGCATATGGGGCTGGTGCCCTACTCCATTGAGCCAAAGGTGCCACCCCACTTCCAGCATTTCTCTCTACAGCTCCGGTTCTCTCTGAAGCAGTGTTGTCTCCACATTCATCACCCTGCACCCTCTCCTATTGCAAACAGTTACTAAAACCAATATAAATCTAAAGATGATGTTTCTATAAGCAGAGAGAAAATAAACACTATGAAAGATGAGGTCAGCCAAAGGCAGAAGTAAGGGCTGTGGACCACCAAGAGATGGCCCCTGAGACCCACAAGAGAGACAAGAGAGTGGGCAGAACCCACTCAGTTCCAGCTCCAAGCCACATCTATCCTAATAAATTCTGCTTTCCTAGTTTAATTTGCATAGGTCTCTGAACCCAATAAAAACAATCCAGAAGAAAAATCTGATAAAGGCTGGATATTGTTTAAATAGAAGAGAAATAAGGGGACACAAAAACTCATACAAGGTGACAATTTATAAGATATAATAGGGCAATGTTTAAGTCCACGGGCAAATGGGGAAGAGGAGGCAAGTTAAATCCAATCAACAGAACAAATTTGACAATATTTTTACTTTTAATTAACTTATATTTATTTTTAAATTTATAATTGTGTCAATTAATTAAATGGACTATAATTTTCCATATCAAAATATCATAAGTAAAAATTAAAAATAAACTGTATGACAGTGACGAACGTGACAAATGATGGTGTCAAAAAAGATACTTAGCATCAGCAAGAAAAGGAATTCCTCATTCTGAAAAATGAATGATGTGCATAAACAGACAATTCATAAAAGAAAAAAACACATGTGGCCAATAAAAATGAAAAAAGTTCAATTCGAGCCGTAGTCAATAATTGCAAGATAAAAGAATGTGAATAAAATTGGCAAATATGAACAATAAAGATGATATTTATTATCAGTAAAGGTGCCACCGTGAGACATGCACTCAGCTCTGCTTATGGAAGTATAAACTAGAATCAGAATTATCACTGTTCTTAAAACATATTAAAATATTTACAGCCATTTCTACAAACTTGTGTTTGCCCAACAGAAACAAGGACTTATTTACAAGGGCATTTATTGAGGTATTTCTTTTAACAGTGAAGAGCTGGCCACCAGGAACAAAATTAGGTAATGAGAACGTTTGAAATACCCTAAGTTTACTTAATGACATTGGAAAATGATCATACCTATTGATTTTAAAAATAGCTCACAAAATAGCAAATTTAGTATGATGCCAATTACATTCAATGTTATGCACTACTGTAAAGATAGGGGAAAAAACCTGAATAGAAATAAAACGTTAACAATGGCTATATAGTGATATTATATGTAAGTATCATAGTATGCTTCCTATATTTTTTATTTTTCTAATTTTTCATAAAACTAATGTATGCTGGTGGTTATATGAAAAAATAATATAAACACATACACATATCTATATACATACATATGTTTGTATTTCCCTAAAAACTGATAAAAAGGATTATCAAAAATGGGCTGATGGAGAATCAGATAGTGCCACAAAATGCAAGATAATTAGATAATGTCACAAAAGGCAAGGATTACTGGGGGCCACCTTGGCAGTTGTAGATTCCATTGTTGTCTTGTAGTTCTGGGCTAAGTTCAGTTACAGAAAAATAAAACCACATCCCTATCTGAGATTGTAGGAGTTGTACAATAAATTTCTTTAAAAGAAAATTGTTTAAAAAGAAAATCGTTTTGTTAAAACTCTCTCCCATACTCCTGGTTCCCTCTTACTTTAAAATAAATTTTTGTCCTACTTATTCTAATTACATTAAGCCATTTGAGGGTTATCTATATGTATACTCCTGTGTACAGTGACTGACAAGTAGTGAGTCCTCAATAAACATTTGTTCAAAAGATGAACAAATATTATGGCACAAATGAGGACAGGGGTCTTCTAACCCTTTGATGTTAATTTTCACATCCATCAAAATACATTGGTCTCACTGTTAACTACTTTTTAAAATGGCTTAAAATCAACTATTTGGAAAACAAAAATCATTATTTTTGACAGATGCTCTCTAAAATTTAATTGGTTTAACACCTATAATCCCATACAGCAAGTTAATTTACTTAGCTACTTGGGGGCACATTTTGCAATTAATTCTTGCCTATGAGTTCAGTATGATGCTTGGTGCTTAAATCAAGGTGATTCACAGAAGCACCTTTGAGATTTTTTACGGCTGCTAAACTGGGTGACAGTAACACCTGTGGTGAAAATTTTTCAAGGAAAAAATGATATGAGCCCACCCAGCTCTATAACATGGGAATTTCAGGAGTTAACTGATAGATCCTTTGTTTGTTAGAGAGGGTTCCAGAAATTATGAGTTAGGGATTTCTGGTTTTTCGTTTTTTTTTTCCTTTTATGATTTCTGGAATTTAAGTCACATTTTAAATGTGACTACTCTCAGTCCAAGGTCACAAAGCAATTATCTTATGGTTTCTTCTAGTGCTTTTATTTTTTAACATAGAAATATTAATTTAACTATAATTCATTCATTTGTACTTTCTCTTTGTGTACAATTTGAAGCATGGATTCAACTTTTTCCTTCAAAGTCCCCATACCACTTACTGGGCAGTTCATATTTTCCACCATACTTTCTTTTGAGATCACATGCTATTAACTCATAATCACCACCCCATTTTCCCTGTAACAACCTGAGAGGCTAAATAAATTAATAGTAGCTATAGGCATTATTAGAATTCAAGCCATTATTAGAATCCAATGAAACTCATCATGTGCTTTAGGATAGGAGCCTAGAAAAGCATGGCAGGTAGGCCAAATCAGGCCCACCAGTTGTTTTTTATAAATAAAACTTTATTTATAAAGTGGAACATAGCCACACTCATTTATGTATCTTCCGTATTGGCTTTTGTACTACAATGGCATAATTAAAAAGTTGCAAACTATTACTATCAAACATTTACTATCTGACCTTTTTTGTAAAAAGTGTTTGAATCCCTGCTTTAAACTTTACAGAGCACTTTCACCTACATTAACTCTGTGAAAGCCACCGTTAAACCCAATGAGACAGTATTCTCTCCATTTCACAGCTTAAGTAACTAGAGAAGGTGGACCCAGGAAACAGCCCAAATCCTATCACTTAAATTCCACAAATGCTTCATCCATCATTTATGCCAGGCAAGTTCTTTACAGTTTTCTAGGTCCTTTCACACACCCTAATTCTCTTGATATTTCCAATAATTCTGTGAACAAAAGTCAACTGAGTTATGGAGAGGAAAAGCAAAGTCTCAAAGCATTCATAGCTTTTAAGTGGTTGAGTTGACAACAGAGCTAAAAAGAAAAACAAAAAGAGAAAGAGAGAGAGAACACCTATTGCTAATATCATAATGCAAATGATGCTTCAGCCCAGAAGGCTTTGAGCATTCCTACTATTCTTTAGTTAATGTTAGTGTAGCTATCTTTTGAAATGCCTAGGATTTGTCACAAGAAAACAAAAGTAAGCCCAGGAAAAGGAAGAAATAGTAGGAGAGAGAGGGGTAGCCTGAAACTCAGCCTTTTAAATACAATGAGAGTATATATATACCTATTCTTCAAAGCACATACGAATCTTTAGAAAGGAAGAACTGGAAAACTAGTACCGTATGTCTTCAGCCTGAGATGCTCACCACCACAGATGTCAAGTCCTTCCCAGTTACTTCCAACCAAATTAAGTTCTGCCCCATTGTTTGCAAACTTCGCTATCTCAAGGCAATATTTGTCTTTTGCAAGAACCAAGAGGGTTCACGCTGGGACCAGAAAGGGAGAGATATTAAGCACATTTTTTAAAGCTATCTTTTTAATAAACTATATCCATAATATCTAAGCAATTCACACCATTCCTCCACAGACTTCCTATGTTTCTACCCCACTGGTCCAATGGCTCAATAAAGTCACATCTTTCCGTTATTAATAAGGCAGTTCACCTCAGGTACTTCTTTAATTTCCTGTATTTTTTTTCCAACACAAAGTTAATTTACTTTATCCCTTATCCCAAGAATGATAACAGGGTTTCTATAAAAATGAACATGCATGATCAAAGAGAAGCTTGTATTATAAACAAATTATTACAACTGAGCTCCCTTTGAAATATTTTAACTTAATTAAGCTCAAACACTTTTGGCAAAGGTTTAAAAACTTGAGAGTAATTGGAGACCCATTCCAGTTTGGCTGGATTTTTCCTTTAATCTGGGGTGGGGACAGTTTACATGGTTATGGCCTAAAACGTTGCACGATAGTTATTTTGACTTGCTACCTTTTTAAACAAAAGATATTAAGCAGAACCGAATTTGTTTGGGGATGATGGAATTGTTACGTAGCTTGATTACAGTGGTGGTTACGCAACTGTGTGCATTTGTCAAAACACGAAGAGCTGTACACCAAGAGAGTCGAATTTCACTGTGTGCATATCATACTCCATAAACTTGACTTTCAGAAAAATTGGATTCTAACTACTCAGCTGAATTAAAAATATCCTCAAGATGTATTTTTGCAGCATTGTCTAGAGTGGCCAAAACAAAGCAAGGAATACGGGGATGTCGGTCAGCAGGGAATATGATTGCTGCAGAGGCAGAAAATGAGTTTGGTTCTGAATGAGTTATGAAAACACTTTTGGTTTTTATCAGAGCCCTTTGAATTTCAAAATTATGGAAAAGGGATCGGAGGTATGTAACATGATCTCTCACTTCACAGATGAGAATGCCTCGGCCCAGGAAGGTTAAATACGTGTGTGTTTGTGCACCTGTGTGTGAGCTGAGGCTGCAACAGAGCCCCGTGGGCACCAAGTTCTTAACACCAGAATTCTAGAAATATTGTAAATGGAGGAATGAGGGAGAGGATTATACATGTCTCCACGACTTGATTTATTACAAAATCAGTAGCCCTCTTAGTGATTCTCACATATATTAATTTTTAAAGGAATAAAACAGTATTTCATCCATAAGGCAAGGAGTTTCCATTTATGTTACAAAAGTCAGATTTCATGCAGAGTTCTCTTAGCTGCTGACATGTCTGATTGTTTGCACCTAGTGATATCACGAAGTGGAAGAATTAGAAAAAGGAGAACTGCAAAAAGAAGAAGAGAAACAAAAGTATAGTAAATTAGATGCATTTCCTTAGCTCCCACATGGTAAGGATTAGTCAGGGACAGAGGTGAGCCTGCACTTTTAGAGAAGTCCTGGATGTGTACCTGGGGGTGTGCAGAGAGATCCGATTTGCTGTGATTTTAGTGTGAGTTAATGAAAAACACTGCATCATATAAAGGTTGCCCAACCTTGACCAGAACACAAATGACAGGTCAGGCTGAAACTTTATTTCTGCCTCTTAAGCTGTTCTCTCTCTTCTGATTGGCACTGATTCTTAATCAGAATTTTGAGCACGTCTTAAATATTACAGAAGAGAGGGAGTTGGTCCTTTATTTCAGATTTTACTTTTTTTATGACCTGTTTAAACAGATAAAAACTGACTTTAATAACTGCAAGCGATGTTAGATATAGTGAATGGCCCTACTTCTGATTCTGTATATGTTTAACAAATTAAGCATTTCGTCTTTATGGCTAAAGGTAAAGTGCTTAGCAGGGCGAACTGGGAAATTCATATGATCTCCTTTGAGGGAAGCTAATAAGCCGAATATCACTGGCTTCTGTTGTAATACTGGAACTTGAACGCAACACCTCAATTCCAAATACATTCCTGTTAGACGCTGAAGTGGCCTGGCGACTATGACAACATCTTTCAAAGCAGATTTTAGGAGCCCGCATAGGAAACACAAGAGTCCACAGCGAAGGCAAAAGGGCAGCCAAGGCTGTCCTGTCATGCCTCAGCCTACCACAAGGTGGCGATGCACCTCAACAACTAAAACGATTTTTTATAAAGTAAAATGGGCTTTTCCCCTTACATTTGTGATATGCCTATTGGGGGCCTCAAAGAGTTCGTTAGTTCTACCACCCAAGAACCGCCTCTTTTTTTCAAGAGGAAAGTATTCCTGAGTAGGTTTTCTTTAACAATGTATTTTCAGACATATGTGGAATGATAATCATCAGAGCCAACAACTTATATGCTGAGATCGTGTGGTGTGGTGGTAAAAAGCCTGGACTCCAGACTCAGACTATCTGGGTTCAATTCCCAGCTCTGCTACTTCATGGCTGGGTTTCCTGGGGGCAAAGTACTTTTCCCCCTCTGTGTCTTAGCTTCCTCACCTGTGAAACATGCAGTAACTATGGAACTCTGAAGCCTGCAGGGAGGTAGTAAAACCCTTAGAAAAGTGTCTGGAACACAGCAAACATTACTTAAGAGGTAGCTATTATCTCTGTGAGCGCCCTGAGCATGGGTCCTTTGCTAGCTGGGGGAATGAGGACCAGCATTAGAACCATTTACTAGGGTCAACTAAGTGAAATGAGTTAGCCAAGATTGAAGTCTATGGCAGAGCTAGGATATGAAATCACATCTATGTAACTATAAATCTATGTTCTTAGCCACTATAATATCTCATAAAGGCCAAATATGATAAGCTATAAAAACCCAGAAATGTATAGCCCAAACTAAGAGACAGTAGCAATTCTACATCTCCTAGCATCTCCCCAAACAAGTGGGCTTTCTCCCTCCAACATAATTCTATTTTCTTCCCTTTGTGTGGTTTACCTCCCTAAATTAAATTTTTGCCTGAACATTTATTTATGAAACCCACAGGAGATTATCTATAAACTAAATCTTTAAAAATCCCTGAGATATGGTTTTGAGGTGAACGTAAGAATCTCCCACTAAAAAAAGGTTAGATTATTTAAAAGTCAAGAAAAGATGATTCCACAGTTCTGCATGAGGATAAAAATAGAATTCAAAGTCCTCTGTCCAAAAAAAAAAAAAAAACTCCATCACCTTCCAACTGCTGTTTTTTTCCCTGTCAGTCCTTGAAATGACCTTGGTTTAATTACCTGCATCTCAATGAGCAAATCTACATAGAAAGTGAAGGTTAATTAATGAAGGATCCTCTCATTCCCTAAATCCACCAAGCAGTGGCTGACAGCAAGTCTCATGCACACAGTATTATCCTATATCTCATTAGAAATGGTCAGATTGATGTGCTTGTTTTGGACTAGGTGAAAGAAAGGAAATAGTTTACAATCATGGCCATTCACAGTGAATAGTCACAAAGCTTCCCTCCTCTCACCTCTAACCCTGAATGACAGTGCCTCGAAACTCACAGAATTCCAAATGTTAGACCCAGGTAGAAATGCCGAGATCAGATTCTAAAGAGGTTGACACACTTGCATGCCAATTGCACAATATATCCACTTAGCTCCTACCCTATTACTCTATTACCATCTCTTATTTTTATGTTGTTGTTAAAAGCTGAATTATTCTAGAACAGTGTTCCTCCTTCTCAGCATTAATGATTTGGAGGCCAGATAATTCCTTGTTGTGGAGGCCATCCAGTGCACAGTAAGATGTTAACAACATCCATGGCCCCTACTCACAAGATCCCAGTAGCACTCCTCTCCTAGTTGTGATGACCAAACATGTCACCAGAAGGCAAAATTGTCCCTATTTGAAAACCACTGATCCAGAGGAAGAAATGTAGTTATTAGGGTTTGTTTTAGTTTTTTACATTTAAATAAATTTTAGACTTAGAGGGGGAAAAGTTCCAAAACTAGCATATCTGTACACTCTTCACCCACATTTTCCAAATATTTCCATTCCACATAACAGTAGTTCAATTATTAAAAGCAGGAAATTAACATCAATACAGTACTATGAAGTAATTTTCAGATCTTTCTCAAATATCACCAAGTGTCTACCAATGTTCTTCTCCTAGTCTAAGACCCAATCCAGGAACCAAACGATGACTCAATCCAGAATCAAGACCCAACCCAGGATCCAAACCAACACCCAACTCAGGATCCAACCAACACCTAACCCAGGACCCAAACCAACACCCAACCCAGGATCCAAACCAATACTGAACCCAGGATCCAAATGCACACCCAACCCAGGATCCCAACCCACACCAAACCCAGGATCCAACCACCAACCAACCCAGGATCCAACCCACACCCAACCCAGGATCCAAACCAACACCCAACCCAGGATCCAACCAACAACCAACCCAGGATCCAACCAACACCCAACCCAGGATCCAACCAACACTCAACCCAGGATCCAAACCAACATCCAACCCAGGATCCAAATGCACACCCAACCCAGGATCCAAGCCCACACCCAACCCAGGATACCAACCCACACCAAACTCAGGATCCAAACCAACACCCAACCCAGGATCCAACCCACACCCAACCCAGGATCCAAACCAACACCCAACCCAGGATCCAACCAACAACCAACCCAGGATCCAAACCAACACCCAACCCAGGATCCAACCCAGGATCCAAACCAATACAGAACCCAGGATTCAAAAGCACACCCAACCCAGGATCCAAACCAACAACCACCCCAGGATCCCAACCCTCACCCAACCCAGGATCCAAACCAACACCTAACCCAGGATCCCAACCCTCACCCAACCCAGGATCCAAACCAACACCCAACCCAGGATCCAACCCAGGATCCAACCCAAGATCCAAACCAACACCTAACCCAGGATCCCAACAAACGCCCAACCCAGGATCCAAACCAACACCCAACCCAGGATCCAACCAACAACCAACCCAGGATCCAAACCAACACCCAACCCAGGATCCAACCAACACCCAACCCAGGATCCAACCCAAGATCCAAACCAACACCTAACCCAGGATCCAACCAACACCCAACCCAGGATCCCATCACTGCTCAGTCCTAAACAACATCCCATTATCATGGCCCCCTTAGGCTCCTCCAATCTGTGACTGGTCCTCAGTCTTTCTTTGCCTCTCAGGATTTTGATACGTTTGAAGAGCACTTCTCAGCTAGTTATTTTCTCAGTGTAGGTTCCCTGTTGTTTTCTCATGATTAGACTGAAGTCAAGTGGTTTGGCCAAGTATGCCACAGGAGTCTTCTGCCTGTTCAGAGCATCACACCCAGGGTGCTCAGCAGACTATTAACTTGGGTCACTTGGTGAAAGCAGCGTCTTCAGCTTCCACACTGACATAAAGTGACCATTTCTTCCTCTGTACTTAGGGTCTTCTGGGGAGACCCTTTTAGACTATAAGACTATGTAAATATCCTGTTTCTCATTTTAATTCTTCCCACTAATTTTAGCATCCATTGATGATTCTTGCCTGCCAAATGTCAATTTTCTAATTTCCTTATTCTAAATTTATAATTGGAATTTCACTATAAGGAGTAGCTGGTTTTTCTCCTCAATTTGTAAGTGTCTTTTTAAAAAAAAAAAGAAAGAAAGAAAGAAATTCTGTCTCGATGCCAAAAATTAAAAATCTAAATTAAGATGAGCATCTTAATGATAAATAATAACAGTAAAAAAGATTGTTGAAAAAAGTATTATCAGTTTCTGGCTGGATACTATACCCTTGAACGTTCCTAATCTGAAGTCTTTTTTCTTTTTGTTAAAAAGAGAGATGAACAAGCATTAGAAAAGCATTAAAAAAAAAAAAACTAGAATCAAACTAACTTCCTCTTTGATGTATAAATCAGGACAAAAGCAATCACTACACAGTTCCATGTTATTTGATATTGGACCTCAGTATTATCTAAGCTCCTCCGGTCCTTCTCCAGAGTTTTGCGTCCCACCTTTTGGGGCACACTAGCCAGCTTTTACCATTTCCAGTTGAAGTGACCAAGGCCTACAAAAGGCGAATTACCTCCTCAATATTTATTGATAGAGGATTTTTTTTTTCTACAAGGAACAGTAATAACTCAAAGAAGCTTAAGATAAAAGTGCTGGGGGTGAAATGAGTTGATAGGTCGAGATTTATTATCAGAATGAGAGAGTGTCTCACGAAACCCCAGAATAAGACGCAGCCAGACCAGGAAGGCATTGGAAACTCCAGAGCAAAAGTCACCTGGGCCTCTGCCTCTCTGCGTACCAGTTTTATTTTTCTTCCCTGTCTCCCTCTCTTCCTTGTATATCTCAGTTACCTTAGCTTCTCAGTTCACATAGAAAAATATAGCAACCCCAGAACAACCAAGTTCATGGTCCAAACCACAGGCAGAACTTCCGTGGGTCTCCCTGGATCCCGGTTCTAAATTCCTGAAAGGGAGGATCTGATTGGCCCAGCGTAAATCAGGAGAACACCCTTTGTCCAATCAGCTGTGAGAAGGGAGGAGCAGCAGGTAATTCAAACATAAAGAAGATTGGTCCTTGTCAGCTGAGCTGTTACCCTAAAAAGGACAACAAAGCAAGTGTGTGGGCCCAAAGACCTAGGGAACGGGTTTCCCCATTGCCAGTCCAATTCCTTAAAATAAATATTTGCCACGCATCCATCATTACACCACCAGTCATCTGCATACCGCCTACCCTACTTTTTCTTTACATTTTTTCCTTGACCGGATTCACTTCTTTCTTCAATAAAAACATTGACTCAGGAAACTTATAATAGTGTGATCTGAAATAGAAAAATCAGGTATTTTTTAACACTCATTAAAATAATTCATATTACTGAAACTGAGAATGTACATCCTTGCACAGTACAAAAGCCCTGCTGCCCTGCCTCCCTCCTTCGGGAAGTGCTGGGCACACCAGCCTTTGGAGTCCCTGTCCTCTGCTTATTACGTCCCCTGCAGCCAAAACATTCTCTGTTCAGATCATTCATGCCAGGTTCAATCCATCTCTGCTTTATTCTTCCTAAAATTAAATTTTTCTGGCTTGAAGAGGTGCGCATTGTTGAAAGATCGACTTTTGATGTTTCTCTGGGCTCTTCACAACAGCTATGGTTTAAAAACAATAATAAACCCTGCTCAGTTGTTTACTTGATTTTACTGGTATTGTCTTTAGGCGGGTGTCCTCAGTGGGGCTCCTTAAGGGCAGATCTGGTTCAAGTTTTCAGGTTCAGTTTTAAAGTTCAATGCAGACAATGACCTCATAGGTACTTTGCAAGCTCTTAAGTTCTGGGGTTGCAAAGACAAGATGACCTTGAATTTGCTGCCAAGAAGCTCTCAGGATTTTGAGGTGGGACAAAAACCACAAGGACATGATGAGATCTGCCGAGATCCTGCTCACCCCCCCACCCTTGGAAGTGGAGTGAAGGTCAGGGGCACTAACCTGTTCTGAAAGTCTGGGAAGGCTTCCTGGAGGAGAGGGCACCAAGGCTGAGATGGGAAGTATTTTTAGAAGCAGGGAAAATCAAGATGAGAGGGGAGAATGCCGTAAGGAGGAAAGGACTGCGTGAAG
The DNA here is from genome assembly GCA_963574655.1 of Perodicticus potto. Lineage (NCBI taxonomy): Eukaryota > Metazoa > Chordata > Mammalia > Primates > Lorisidae > Perodicticus > Perodicticus potto. The sequence goes on along the minus strand of CAUYRH010030199.1, from coordinate 1,135 downwards.
TAATATGGGGACAGAAGCAGTGTGGTCTTACCAGAGGATTGATTCAAGGGAGAGAAGGAGTGAGGCGAAGCTGGAGACCAGCGGAGGACCTTTGTCTCCAGGCCCAGCTCTAAGGCCACACTGAAAGAGGTGCCTTTAAATCCTTAAAAAAATCAACACGATGCCCAGGGAAGGGCCAGGAAAGGAGAACTAAGAGTAAAGAACCAGGCAAGGATTCCCGAAGGATATGTCCAGAAATGCAGGTGCTGTGATGTTCACCAATGCCACCAAATAAGCTGGGAAACACTAGACATGATTCTTTTAATGCCGCTAATTCAGGACTTCTCAGAGCCTGAGATGTGGCTGCACCCCGTGAATGTCTGCGAGCAGGGACAGCCTTTCCCAAGCTCTCAGGCCCTATGATCCAAGTGCACCCAGCAGTCCGCTGCATCAGGCTCCCCTGGGAGGGGGTAGGAAGCACAGGCGTTCCAACTGGATCCCCAGGTGATCTGAGTGAATATTAGCATGAAGACGGCACTGCCTTCCACCACGTTCAAAAGCAGGTTCTGAATTAATTGGTCTGAGACGAAACCCAAGAATCTGCATTTCTAAATTTGCCAAAGAAGATTCTAAGTCATACACAGTTTTCTTTCGAAGACAATCTTGAGTGACTAATGCCCTGCAGGACATTCGATCCCCTTGGAAAAGCTGAGCACATCGCCCAACCCCACCCCTAACCATCGGCAGTGTGGTCCCTGATCATTTCTGCATTTGGAAATGAAGAGAATCCCAAAGAATCCAGGCTAGTCTCTGAAGATGGTGTGGGTTACTTGGAAAAAACAATAATGGCAAGAAAGAACTCATAAACAAAAATTTATGTGGCCTTAGAGCTGGGCCTGGAGACAAAGGTCCTCCTCCGATGTAGAAGATTTTTTTTCCAGTAAGTTTTTATTGAACATCTACAACGCACTATCCCCATTCGACAGCTGGGGACTTAGCATGGAAATAAATGATCCAAGCCCAGTTCTCACAATTTTACATTCTAGAAAGGGTTACTGGTGAGCAACCTGTAAATAAACACGTAAATGCACAGTGGAACCAACAGTGACAAAAATAATTAAAAAAGAAAAAAGAAGTCAACTGATGATTCCATACT
>CAUYRH010030197.1:0-14107 GCA_963574655.1 Perodicticus potto | reverse complement strand
TAAGTATTAGAGAACTGCAAATTAAAACCACCCTTAAATACCATCTAACTCCAGTGAGAATGGCCTATATCACAAAATCTCAAAATTGCAGATGCTGGTGCAGATGTGGGGAGAAAGGAACACTTTTACACTGCTGGTGGGATTGCAAACTAATACAACCTTTTTGGAAGGAAATATAGAGAAACCTCAAAGAACTCAACCTAGACCTCCCGTTTGATCCTGCAATCCCATTACTGGGCATCTATTCAGAAGAAAAAAAAAACTTTTATTATAAAGACACTTGTACTAGGCTGTTTCTTGCAGCCCAATTTACAATTGCTAAAGTGTAGAAACAGCCTAAATGTCCTTCAACCCAGGAATGGATTGGTAAGCTATGGTATATGTATACCATGGAATATTACTCAGCCATCAAAAACAATGGAGACTTTGCAGCGTTTGTACTAACTTGGATGGAGGTGCAACACATTATTCTAGTGAAACATCACAGGAGTGGAGAATCATGAATCCTATGTATTCAACTTTGATTTCATGACAGTTAATGACAATCAATGACACAGTGGGGCATGGGGGAAGGAGAGAGCAAAGAGAGAAGGAGGAAGGGGGTGAGGGAAAGAAAACAAAAAAAAAAAAGGAAAGAAAATAGTGACTAATTCCCACATAAATTGGATTCAGTTTTGACCAAGTATATTACTTAAACATCAATTTTTAATTCAACTTGTCAATATGTTGTTTAGGATATTGCATCCTCATTTATAAGTGAAATATGTTTGTAATTTCCCTTTATAACAATATATTTTCTCCAATTTCAATATCAGGTGTATCCAGATCAAGCAGAATGATTTTGAAATATTTCTTCTTTTTCTATTGTCTGTAAGATTTGGCATGATCTGTTTTTTGAAACTGTCTTTTACTTTTATTTATATAATATTAGTTGTCCATTTTTTGAGACTTTGGGAAAAAAAATAAGAAGTTAACTGATGGCTTCATCCTGAGCCTCAGAGTTAAAGGATTCTATAATAGACATACTCTTATTTGACAATGTGAATGTTACTTTCTTGGCATTATTATTATTAATATTGCTTAATTTTTCAATGCAGTAATCATCTGTTTTCTTTTCTGAATGTATTTATCTTTGTTCATTCTTTATGTGGTTTTTGTTTCTGGTCCTTATCTTAAACATTGTTATTTTTATTAAATTTTAAGCCTTTTAAATTCTGTGAAGGCAAAAAGTAGAAACGTAATAAATACATATATATATATAAAAATAAAAAATATATATATCACTTTCTCTATCAATATATTATAGATGTACGTATGTTGGGTTTTGATGTAATACTTTGATACCTGTATACAGTGTGTCATGATAAAAAAGGAGTAAATGGGATATCATCACCTAAAACATTTATTTATTTATTTATTTATTTATTTATTTATTTATTTATTTTGTGGTAAGAACATTCCAATCATCTCTTCTAGCTAATTGGAAATACACAATAAATCATTTTTAATTATAATTTTCCTACTATTCTATCAAATACTCGTACTCATTTCTTTTATCTAACTGCATTTTTATACACCTTAAATAATTTCTCTTCATCTTTCCTTTCCCTGAAAAACGTGTTACATGATCTCCAAATATTTGGGGTTTCTTTTCAGTTATATTCATGCTACTAATTTCCAGCTTAATTCCATTGTAGTCTAGGAGAAGACATTGTATGACATCAGTGTATTTTTTTTTCCCTTAATTTGTTAAGGTGTGATTCTTGGCTCAGAATAAGTTCTATCTTAGTGAATCTTTCATATGAACTTGAGAAGAATGTGTATTCTGTTGTTAGATAATGTAATCTATACATGCCACTAAGATATACAGGGTGGCAAAAAAGTACACACATTTTAAGAAAGGAAAATACTGTATTAAAATTGTAATACTCAATATATAGCTATAACAAAAGATGAATACAAGTCATGTTGAACACTTCTTATAATTTCAGAAGTCAGACATAACTTGAATATGACAAAAGTAATACAATTTTTCCTTGCTAAAAATGTGTATACCTTTTTTTGGCACACTCTTTATGTCTTTACTTATTTTCTGGCTTCTAAATCTGTCCATTTCTTTTTTCTTTTCTTTCTTTTTTTTTTTTTAGACAGAGTCTCACTCTGTGCCCTGGTTAGAGTGCCATGGCGTCATCTTATCTCACAGCAACCTAAACCTTTTGAGAACAAGCAATCATCTTGCCTCAGTCTCCCATGTAGTTGAGAATACAGACTATAGGTGCCTGTCACAATGCCCAGCTAGTTTTTTCTAATTTTAATAGAAACAGAGTTTCACTTCATACTGGTCTCTAACTCCCAAGCACCAGCTAAACACCCGCCTCTGCCTCCCAGAGTATTAAGATTACAGGCTGAGCCACTGCACCAGGCAGAATCTGTCCATTTCTGATAGAGAGATGTTGAAGTTCCATCTACAATGGTGGATTCAACTATTAATGTTTTTCCTTGAAGTTTTTATCAGTTTTTAATCTTATTACTTTGATTTTCTGTTGTTTAGTACATACACATTAAGGATTGATATATTGTCTTGAAAAATTGTCTCATTTATTGTCTCTCTTCATCTCTATAACTTTACTTACTTTGAAGTCTGAAATTAATATAAATAATCCCATATTCTTTTAATTAGTATTAGCATGATATATCTTTCTGTATGTCTTTCCTTTTAATCTATATGTAGGTCACTTACAAATAATGTATAGTCAGGTCTCGGTTTTAAAGAGGGTCACTTACAAATAATGGATAGATGGGTCTTGGTTTTCCATTTACTCTGACTATCTCAGTTTTTTAATTGATGTTATTAAGCCGTTGACATTTAAAGAGATTATTGATATAGTTGATCTGGGTTTACACTATTTGTGATTGTTTCCTGTTATTTGCCCTTGTTCTTTGTTTTATTTTTCCCCATATTTTTCTGCCCTTTGTAGTTTTATTTGAGAATTTTATATCATTCATTTGCTAACTTTTATTAGCATTTTAATTACTCTTTTTTAATGATTCCCTCAGAGTTTGCACCATAAATTTCCAACTAATCCAAGTCTACTTTCAAATACAGGTAGTGTATCTTATATTACAGAATACAAGGTAGTGTATCTGTATAATACAAATACAGGTAGTATATCTTATAATACAGAATACAGAATACTAATCCAAGTCTTCTTTCAGATACAGGTAGTGTATCTTATAATACAGAATACAGAATACTAATCCAAGTCTACTTTCAGATACAGGTAGTGTATCTTATAATAACAGAATGTTCCTAAATCATCCTTCTTATTTCTTCTGTCATTGCTGTCATTCATTTTACTTAACAGGAGCATAAGGCATACATATCCCTACATGCATATAGACATGCACGTACATATAAAATAATGCATTGTTACTATTATTATTTTGCATACACTGTCATTTGTTACATGAATAAGAATTAAAAAATGCATTTTATCTTTACATATTCCTTATTTTATGATCTTCCTTTCTTTAAACATAAATTTGAGTTCCTGATCTAGCATCTTTACTTCTCCCTGAAGAACTTTTTTTTTAACTTTTCTTGCAAGGCAGGTTTACTATCAACAAATCCAATCAATTTTTGTTGGTCTGAGAATATGCCTATTTTTCATTTACTTTTGAAAGTTAATTTTGCAGAGTATAGAAGTTTAGGTTGGTGTTTTTTCTCTCAGTATTTTAAGCATTTCACTCTATTCTTTCTTTCTTGTGTGATTTCTAAGAAGTCAGATGTAATTATTATCTTTGCTTTTCTGAACAATAAGGTGTTTCATTATCTTTTCAATTTTTTTTCTTTGTACTATTTGAATGTGATATTCCTGGGTGTATTTAGGCAGTGACCAAATCTGCAAGAGTCAGATACAGGTCAGGAGGGTGGTTCCTAGGGATGGCGAATCCAGGAACCAGTCAGGGAAGGAACTTCAAGAAACTGCAGAACATCAGTCAATCATTTCATAATACCCCGTACCTCCTGTGAGTTTGCCTCCTGACCAAGTTAATAAAAGGAAACCAGCTAGGAATTCTTAACATCTTTCTCCACACATGGAGACTGACCTGTTCCTGTGTCTGGAATGTATTATTCACTTTGTATAGCTTTTTTTCTTTTATTCAATGAAAGCTCTTTGTGTGGAATTGCTTCCCATCTGTGATTATTCCATTGCACTGGCCCTGCTTATGATTCTTCCAAGAAAAGAGCCAAAGAACCAAGACAAATATCCACTAAGAGGCTGGACCTGACATTTGGAGCCAAGAGCTGGAGCCTTTCTTTTTTTAGGTAAGATTACAGAGTGTGTGTGTCTACTGGATGTTGCTTTGTCATGTCTTTATGTCTCCAAACTTTATTAAGTCTGGTGGGACACGGTAAGTAGTGCAGATATGATGCAGACCCCTGGAGTTCCCATTCTTTTAGTTAAAACAACAGGGCTCGGAGGATGACAGTGTGGAAATCCCATCCTGCCATGTGCTAGTGCAGGTACTGTGGGACTCCCATCACCATCAATCAGTGGGCTGCCTGCTCTCTGTGGAGAGTGGCTTGTTTTCAGTCTGAGGAAGTAGTGGAGCAGTTGAGGAGATTCCCTGACTAGGAAACTTCCTCACTGAAATGAGGCCCCTGTAGTTACATAAGTGTTCTCTCTTCTATTTTTCTCTTTCTAAGTAGAACTTAGTTTTGTAGAACTGTGTCCTATGATAGGCCATGCTGTTTCAGACATAGACAATTAAGGGGAGGCTGACCTCTGCCATCTGCTGCCTGGTTATGGGAGAATGGGAGTTTTCACTGGGGCTCAGGAGCCAGGGGAAGGCTGTAATCCATGGACATGGGACATGGTGCCCCCACAGTGAAGTATCCCACCCAGAGACAGAAGCCCAAATGGGTGTTGGCTGAAACATGGGGGTCCAGGACCCCTGGGTTGACAGGCAGTTGTAATGGAGGTTGGGGGCATGGGTTAACTAAGCAAACACTGGGCTAAACCTCTAGACATGAAGACACCTCGTCTGATGGGTAATCTACTCTTGGTCTGCTCTCTTCGCATAGAGACCATGGGACAGGAAACCCCAGTCCCCACCAATTCTCCCTTAGGGTGTCAGTTAAAAAACTAGAATATCCTTGGATTCAATGGCTTTCACAAAATGACGCTTGTGTTTTTCTTCAACACAGCTTGGCCCCAATACCAAATGCCTATGGAGAATCCTAGCCTGAGAATGGAATTTTAACCTGAATACTATACAAGTAGATTTTTGGTAGAAGGGAAAGTCACCAGAAATTCCATATGTTCTGGACAATTCTTGAGACATTTAGTGGCCATTGTCCTTCTATTAATATTTTCCCCATGTATTTTGAATCATCTTATTCAGTTTTTGTATTTTCAAAAAAGTTTTGATGGTTCTACATGAAGCTTATGCTAGCTCAGGGATACCACCCCACACCTGAACAAAATAATACCACCACGTATGGAGCTGCTGGATAAGGCTACAAGTGATTTGTACCTGTAGTTCTTAAAAGGAGTCATGGAGCCTACAGAGCATTGCCATGTTGAGCCTGAAGCAGCTACAGAAGACAGACCTTCAGCCCCAAATCCCAGAGATTTTCAGGTTCCATGTCTCTCAAGGGGGGAATGCTAGGCAGGGGCCAAATCTGCGGGTGGCAAATACAAGCCAGGAGGGGTGTTCCCAGGGAGAGAGAAGCAGAGCACCAATGAGTGGAAGGGACTGCTGGGAAATGTAGAACACCTATCAATCATCTCATAATACCCCACACTTCTATCAGCCAGCCCCTGGACTGGGCCAATAAAAGGAAACCACTTGGGTGTCCTTACCATTCTTCTCCGCTCACGGAGAGTGACCCATTCCTCTCTCTGGAATGTATTTTTCACATTGGATAGTTGCCTTCTTTTCTACAATAAAAGCTATTTGCATGGAATTGCTTGCTGTCTGCAATCCCTTGCACCAACCCTACTTAGAGTGCTTCCAACAAGAAGCCAAAGAACCAGGACAACAGTCTGCTAAGAGGCTGGACCTGATATTGTAATGTGTTTACCCTGCTTGGGTGGCCCAGCACTTCCTAGGTCTGTGAGTTGATTGCTAGTGTGGGGGAAATTCTCATTCTTGTTTTAAACTGCTTCTACTCATTTATCTCTGTCTTTTCCTTCTGTCATTTCCCAATAATGTTAAGCTCCTTGTAGTTGTCACACAATTCTTGAGTATTCTGGTTTCTTTCATTCTTTTTTCCAGTTTTGGAGGATTTTGTTGATATATCTTCAGGATCAGAGATTGTTTCCTAAGCTGTATTCATTCTACTTATGAGCCCATCTGAAGTATTCTCATTTCTGTTACAGTGTTTTTGTTTATTTCAAGCATAACTTTTGATACCTTCTTCGAATTTCATCTCTCTGCTTGCTTTAGCCATCTGTTCATTCAAGTTGTCTGTGTTTTCCTTTAGAGCCCTTAATATATGAATTATGATTGTTTTGAATTCATGGTCTGATAAATGAAATATCTTTACATTATCTGGGTCTGATTCTGATGTTTGCTCTATTCTTCAATCTGTGTTTTTTGCCTTTTAGTAAGCTCATTAATTTACCAGCATGTCTGATATTAATTAGAAAAATGTCATGCAACCTCTCACCTGCAAATTACTACATTATTCCCTGGGGTCATCTCTCCTTCAAAAGCTTGCCTGTTGGTTTTCTCAGGGTGTAAATGAGATAATAAAATGAGAGATTTCATCAAAGTAATGGTTTGAATGTGGCTTTCTAGGAAATTTGTAGGGAGGACGATGGCCTTGTTCTCTCCCTGCTACAATATGAGCTTGCCCACTGACATTGGTGTACTCCAAAAAAGGGGGAGTCATCTGGCAAAAATGTCACTTTGCCTGCAGTGTTCACGGTTCCCATGTGGCCTGTTGTTGTGAGCAAAGTTCACATAATTGGCACAAAAACAACAGTCTTATGCTGTCAGTGAATTAGCAGGACATCAGACCAGTGCTGTGTCTTGGGGTGCTGGCAGGGCTGGGCTGAAATTTTCAGAGTTTAAGATGGTGGGACTCACCATTCCCCCCAGAGTGCTTTTGGAAATATGAGTCACAGAGGTCACATGTTTGCACCAACAAAAATATAGTGTCACTGGGATAGTTGAGTGGACACAACCCCAAAGTGATAAGCTGTCTACTCTGCTCTGGCTGCCTCAGTCTTACTGGCACTGCTCATGCCTAAAGGTACAGAACTTACTTTGGAGGCTGAAGATAAAGCTAAAAGAAGACCGAGGAGGACACTGTGGTGCTTCTTAAGAAACTCAAGGCCTGGAATGATATAAAAGTTATACCCCATAAATGCAATAATGCACATAGTTATGATATAATAAAAAAAATTGGCCAGGATAAAATGAGAAATTGCCATTATATCCAGTTCAAGGGGCCCTGCATCATTTATGAGGACATGGTGTCACCAAGGCCTTCGGAAATATCCCCAGAACTACTTCTGTTAGTGTAAGCAGTTGAACATTTTGAAAGTTGATCCTGGTGTGCACATGAGATGTTTCTGCATTTGGGCTAAAAGTACTTTCCAGCAGTTAGATGAGTTCTATGGCACTTTGCACGAAGGTGCTCCCCTCCAGAGTAACTGTAGCCTTTCCATACACAAGATTATCAACACAGACCTTAGCAGAATCTTAAAATGTCTTTGAGCACCATGAGAGAAGGTTCATCAGAGTCCTGAGGATGAATCCCCTGGAATAACTGAGAATATTGATGCTAAACTCACCCACAAAGACCATGTGCAAGAACATCACTCTTTCCAAGGTCAAGGACCACAATCTTGAGGTGGATGAGGCGGCTGCAGCACTAGAGGCGAAGGTAGAAGAGCAGGATGCGGTGGGCAAGAAGCTGGTAATAGCCAGTTGGTGTTAAGAAGCAGAAGAAGCCTTTGGTGAGAAGGAAGATTGGCCTTACTAAGAAACCAGCAGAGCTGGAAAAAAAAATGCCAAGAGAAAATAAATCTTCCACAGAAGAAAGCAAGCCTACCGCATATGCCTTTAAGTTTGTTTATTCCATGAAGGTCAACTCATTTTAGAAAGCTTATTTTCAACAAAGACCTGATCAAAGAGGCAGTGAGAAAAGAAAACTTTTGGTTCCAGACTCATGGCCCTTGTGAGCTGACACTGTCTCTCTTTCTCCATATTTAAGTCTAACACCCTTGTCTTTTGTCCAAGGCAGAACAACTTTTCAGATTATTTGACAGGTGAGTATCCTCATCACCATCCAAGGAAAAGTCCCATTGACTATGAATTAAAGGAAAGTTTTATGGTTCTTACAGAATACAGTTTTAGGAGGTAAGAGGATGTTCTTAACATGTCAACGGTTCACACACCCATCAGTTCTGTTATTCTTTAATCTGCCTTTTTATAGTGGCTAATGGGTTTCTGATCCAGGATCACACCTATATTTAAGACCAGAAGGGTCTGGAAATGAGTGGGAATGTCTGTCTTTTCTAATGGAAGAGAAAACGCATGTTCAGAAGACCCACCATGCACATTTCTGCTTATATCCCCTTGCCCAAATCAATACCATATGTCCGCTCCTAGTAGGCATGAATCAGAAAGCACAATCAAGAGAAAAGAGTGTTGAGAGTGAGTGGTGAGCTACACAATAGCGTATGCAACAAATCACAACATGCACAGAAAACCAACAGTTTAGGGAAATCCAGGGTATGCTCTGGCCCATCCAGTAGTCCCATCTCACCTACTGTCCTTCTGCCAGAGTGAGGTGAAGATCAGGCCTCACATCTTTTCCACAATATTGAGTCTTACTTCATGATCCTTTAGCAATTACTTAAATGAGATCTCATGCATCTGCACACACCTTGCTACATAAGCAAAAGCATAATTTTCAAAGTAAAATATAAATATATAATTTTTAAAACATTTTTACAAGTGGAAAATAATTTTCAAAGACACAGCTCTGACTTTACAAAGAGAATTAATCATCTTTTTATTTTGCCTAGAATAGATTAGCTATGTAGGACCATAAATTCACAAGCACTGTCATTTCAAAGAAATGTTTTCAACTTCATAACTAAAAGTTACATTTTAACAGTACAGAGAACAGGCTTCCCCGGAGTTGAATTCATACCATTACCTCTAGTGGCACTAAAACTCTTAATATGAGTTTAGGATGCATTTTTACTGGTTGATTCTGCTTCTGTCTGTTGTAGTCCTAAAGACTGATGCTTCAAGTTCCAAGGAGAAAACCTGTATTATGAAAGAAAATTCAAATTTAGACTTCAAAAAATTGAGTTCCTGCAGCATAATCTTAATCAAAGTTTCCCAGACCAACATGGAGTACATGTTTATTTTTCCCAGGTTGATTAAAAGCTTTAGAATATTTTAAGAAAAACAGTATGATAAAATGCTTATATGGTGAGTCTAATATTACAGACTTTGGGTAGGATTTTCAGGTCTAGCTTCTCCTGAGGAAGGTACATGTTGGGATGGGTATGGAGATTAAAAAAAACAGAAGGGGAGATTGTAAGTTTGAACACAAGAAAGGAAATAAGTGAGAGAGAAGTGTGGACAGAGGTAGGTACTGGGCGTGGTTGTAGAGAGGTAATTTCCTTAGGGTATTGGGGTATACAGTCTCCTAGGATTGTGCACATAATTGACAAGTAGCCTCGTAAGTCTTAGCTATGTCCAGAGTCCATGATAATGCAAGCCCAAAGCTGTGAATAGACGATAGCATGTGAATGGCAGTGAGTGATTAAAAATGGCTGAATGAAGTGGAAGGCTTATGTTTAGGAAAATTTGAAAGTAGCACATAGTAACTGATGCATTAACAGAGTATATGAGAGAAGTCCAAGCCTGGGCCACAGCATCCTTCACACCCATGAAGTGTTTGTGTGTTTGATGATACAAAGAGAGTGAAGACTATTACAAGGAAGAGTTTGGAAGAAGTAAAAGTCAAGCCAAGATGAAATCATGATGTTAATAAGAGCTTATTGTGATCTCGATGTCCTGCAAAGATATTACTTCCACTTGCTTCTTCATATCTATGCTGACTGCAGGAAACCACAAACACTTGCATTTACTTCAGCATTGCTCTTATGGCAGCATGCATTTATTTAGGGCTGTTAAACCATTCTGCTGTGTAGAAGGCGAAGGAGGGAACGATCTTTACAGCTTCAGCAATGAGGGACATTTTCAAATAGCAAGAGGTACTGAAGGTGAATTTTAATACACCAGAAGATGTAGAGGAAAGGGTATCAGTAAAGAAAAGTGTGATGCTCTGTGGCTATAGGCTACAGTCCCACTGGGGTGTGGATCTGCTGGGGGTGTGTTGGAAATAGGTCCAAAGATATGCAGTGATGGAGAGGAAAAGTCTAATCATGCCTCATGCTCAACTGGGTAATCTAGAAAAGCAATGGATCTAGACAGAAAAGCAACCAATTATCAGGGCTTATGTTAAATAGGTGTATAAACAGGTGAATATGTCTGTTCTTGAGCTTTCTGATACATATGTCATTTTCTTCTGAATGCTTCTATAATATTCTTAAACCTATGACTATTACACTATAGAGATCTATCTTGAGTGTGGACATCAGTGAGAATACATGTATAAAGTTACTTTTCTTAAATTATTTATAGTTCCTCTTTTACCATAAATCAATTACTATATTTAATAAATATTTCTGTGTAAGAAAATAGGTCAAAATAAATATAGGCAATAATCAAATATTTTTTTCAGAAAAAATATTTCTAAGATGTTAGAAAAATGAATAGAAAATGGAAAAGATCTGAGATGGGAAACTAAAATCCTTAACATATTTCTAGGACAAGGATCAGGTGCAGCGGCTCATTATAATCCTAGCACTCTGAGAGGCCAACAAGGGTAGATTTCTTGAGCTCACAAATTGGATGCTAGCCTGAGCAAGAGCAAGATCCCATCTCTACTAAAAATAGAAAAACGGAGGTGAGAGGATCACTTGAGCCCAAGAGTTGGAGGTTGCTGTGAGCTATAACATCATGGCACTCTACAAGGTTGGCAACTTGAGACGCTGTCTCAAAAAGAATTTTTTTTCCTAGGGAAAATGAATAAAAAAGCATCTACTTTGACAAAAGTCTGAAAATTGTTAAGTGTCAAATATAAGGAAAGAATTCTGAAATCATCCAAGCAAGAAAAATAAATTATCCCCTAGGAAACTGTAATCAGGTTAGCTAAAGACAGCACTAAAACAATAAATTTTATAAAACTGGTAAACAATGTTTATAAAGCTTCAAGGGGGAAAATAGTATAAACTAATGATTGTGCAGTTATGCAAGTTATCTTTTCCTAAAAATTAAAAGGTTTGTATTAGGCAAGTTATGGAAGAAAAAGACTGAAAATAAATGTGAACATGTGTTACACATAAAAAGATAAATTGCTAACAGTAGATACCACAGGTGGGAAAGCTGCTGATATAGACAACCATTTGTGAACATTCGTTTATTCATTCAGCTGGAATATACTCATTGCCTTCTATATGCTGGAAACTGGGAATAAGGCACTCAGTGTCATTCCTAAGAATCATTAGATTAGAAACCCAAAATAGAAATACAAGCTCAGATCCCAAATTTCTAATTTTTAAAAATTTATAAATTACTTTTACAAACATGCTTTCATAATAAAAGTTAAAAATACATTAAAAATATGGTTTTATATGACTCAAAACCATAAAATATAATAGATGACTAAATTTAATAGTCATGATATATATTTTGGTATTGTATGGTTAAGTCAGTGATGTTTGATTTACAGAACCTAATTTATAAATTATACTTTTTAGCATCCATTTTTGGCACTATAATAATGACATCGATAACTGTATTTTTATCACCATTATTTTCACATTGTTTATGTTCTGACAATAATGCCAAATGAAACAAATTTTCTTTTTTTATACTACTATAAATATACTTTATTTTTTAATTTTTTCCTTTTATTAAGTCATATACACATAGATCATGAATACATTTATGCATGTGTGGGGTACAATGTGTTGATTTTTTAATACAATTTGGAGTGCTTACAAAAATGCTCATCATCTTTAATCATCAGAGCAATGCAAATCAGAACCACTTTGAGATACCATCTAAGTCTAATAAGAGTAGCCCACATTAAAAACTCCCCCAAATTTTCTTAAGTATTTATAATTCTTTGATAATTTTTAATTTTATTTAGAGAAACTTTGAAGAGTCAACTAAAATAATTGATCAAATTCTTAAAGAAAACTTGGAAATGAATGATGAATTTTATATTCTGTTTTTATACATTGAAATGGGGGTGCACATATTACAAAATTATTAATTTTATTTGTATAAACTACTGTCACTTATATAACAATTTTTTACTGCCTTGTAAAGCAACATCTAGTTATAAAAACCAATGTAAAGTGTATGTATCATGTTACATCCAGAACTATTAATATATATATTTCACTTTAAAATGAATTGTTTAACATTCTAATATATTCCTCAGACATCATGTGCAACTATTGATATCATTATATTTTTATGTTGTTATATTATTTTATTATTCTTGAGTACCTGTACAATTGTCAAGTTAGAAGAAGAAATGACTAATCAACACAACTGTACAATGACACTTGATTTATGTAAAAACACATTGTATTCATGTTAAGAAAAGAATTTTATGATTTAATTAATTTGACCTTTCTATATCTAGTGGTTTTCCTTATTTAAATGTTCACTACATTTCAAAGCAGCAACTATGTTTGATGAAGTAATGGACACACCACCTTCATAGCATTGAAATTAAGTTGCCTTTTTATCAAGGACATAGGGCAAGACTTATGAAGCTCCACTTTTTGGTCAAGATTATAGACTGCACAGTGCCAAGTAAAATCTATGAAAGATCTGATATTTTATTCTATTTTCAGTGAATAAGTTAGTCTTCCAAGTTGTATGGATTCTTGCAGAAAATATGAGTGTCTCAGGATAGAGACAAAGAATTTTTTTATTCATGGCACAGAAAGCAGCATGAGCCTCGTTCTTAATTTAGGCTCTTATAACAAAGACTAGGTGATTTAGAAAGAATAGAATTTTTTTTTTTTTAAAAAAGGGGAACCCTAGGTGTCACCAATTGCCCTCCCTCCACCCATCCTCCCCTCTCCCCTCCTTTCCCTTGCCCTTTTCCCCATATTATTGTGCTATAATTGAGTTTTAGCCTTCGTATGAAAGCTATAAATTAGCTTCATAGTAGGGCTGAGTACATTGGATACTTTTTCTTCCATTCTTGAGATACTTTGCTAAGAAGAATATATTCCAGCTCCATCCATGTAAACATAAAAAAGGTAAAGTCTCCATCTTTCTTTAAGGCTGCATAATATTCCATGGTATACATGGACCACAATTTATTAATCCATTCGTGGGTTGATGGGCACTTGGGCTTCTTCCACCACTTAGCAATTATGAATTAATTGGATTAATTGAGCTGCAGTAAACATTCTGATACAGATATCTTTATTATGATGTGATTTTTGGTCTTCTGGATATATACCTAGTAAAGGAATTGTAGGATCGAATGGCAGGTCTATATTTAGATCTCTAAGTATTCTTCAAACATCCTTCCAGAAGGCATGTATTAGTTTGCAGTCCCACCAGCAATGTATAAGTGTTCCCTTTTCTCCACATCCATGCCAGTATCTCTGGTTTTGTGATTTTGTTATGTGGGCTAATCTTACTGGAGTTAGATGATATCTCAAAGTAGTTTTGATTTGCATTTCTCTGATGATTAAGGATGGTGAGCATTTTTTCATTTGTCTGTAGGCTGTGCACCTGTCTTCTTTAGAGAAGTTTCTCTTCAAGTCCTTTGCCCACACTGAGATGGGTTCACTTGTCCTTTTCTTGCTAATACGTTTGAGTTCTCTGTGGATTCTGGTTATTAAACCTTTGTCTGAGGCATAACCTGCAAATATTTTCTCCCATTCTGAGGGCTGTCTGCCTGCTACACTTACTGTGTCCTTAGCAGTGCAGAAGCTTTTTAGTTTGATCAGGTCCCAGTAGTGTA
>CAUYRH010030196.1:0-16206 GCA_963574655.1 Perodicticus potto | reverse complement strand
GCTATGAAAGAGCACCCCTCTGCTGCTCAGCAAGCATTTGTAGCTTGTACAGTAGCAGAATTGGCCAAAAGCTTAGTGCTGTGACCTGTTTTAAGAATAAAGTATCTTGAAATAAAAAAAGAAAGAAAGAAAATGTGGATATAATTTACCAAATGGAAGTGGCTGAACTGCAGAATCGTGACTCTCTGAAAGACGCATTTAAGTCAAGCAGCCTTCCTGATTTCTAGGCATCTCTCCCCTCTGAGACATATCCTAATCTCAGGAACCATGCACTCAAAATGGCAACCATCTTGGGCAGCACTTATGTCCTTGAACAGACTTTTTCCAGAATGAAACATCTGAAATCTCCAACCAAATCTAAACTAGCTGATGCACACTTTTGCATCACTTGTAACGAGTAGCAGTGACAAATATCGAACTGGACATTGACCATCTCATTAGCCAAAAGCAGCCCATAGTTCCCATTGACATACTGGTAAGTTTGTTAATTTAACTTTATTTGTTCTTCATTTTAAATATTGTATTTGTTCCCATTTTGTTTTTTCACTTCAAAATAAGATATGTGCAGTGTGCATAGGAATTTGTTCATAGTTTTTTGTTTTTTTTTAAACTATAGTCCGGTCTGCCAACGATCTGAGGGACACTGAACTGGCCTCCTGTTTAAAAAGTTTGAGGACCCCTGCTCTACGGCACTCTACCAAGGGGGATGGAGTGAGACTCCGCCTCTACAAAAAAAAAAAAAAAAAAAAACAACCAAAACCCATACCCCCCAAAATAAATAAATAAATAAATAATTGAAACAAACATACAAAAAAACAAACATAAGAGAAGGATTTATTTCTTTATTTGAAATAAGCCAAATTTTACTGAATGTGAAATAAATTTTTATACCTACAACAAAAACAAGAGACCAGAACCATTCCTATGCATACTTTAATATAAAACAATGTTTTGAAGTTGGAAGGGGAAAAAACACTTTTTCCCCATTATTCCAGTGATAAAGAGGCTGCATGAACACAGTAACAACTTTGGATAATGGACAGATACAAAAAGGCCTGGAAGGATCCCTTAATAACAGAGTGAAGAACCTAGAAATGAATCACTCTGAATTATTATACTGCTCTTTTTCCTTCCATGACCTTCAACAACTTTTTTGGCCAACATTTTAGAAAACTCTACTGAAATTCAAGATCTTAGTGTGATAATATAAATATTTAAAGTAAATAATGTAAACAAATGCTGAAGGAACGTTAATATTAAATAAAATATCTTTAAGTGAATACATTAATTTCTGAATAACAGTATTTAAAACATACTAGTGCTAGGGAGCTGGTCTCTCACATTTCTGTACATCTTGTGAGCACAGGCACTGTGATTGTGCTTTTATTCTTGATTATCTTTTCATTGTGCTTTTATTCTTGATTATCTTTTCAACAATGTTTGCAAATAAAATGCCTTGAAAGATGAAGATATTCTTTCCTTCCAAAACAAAGAGCCAGTATGTTTACTGTCTAGAATTACAAAGGTCATGTCTCAGTCGAGGGCAATGGTCACACCGAGAGGCCGATGCTCGTGCTGCACAACGTGTGATAACCCATCTGCCTCTGACTCCCAGAGTACCTAACTTCTGCCAGCACCTGGGAAACCATGCCAGGGTATAAGCTAACTTCTTAGCTTGTAAGGAGGGTGAAATCTCAGACCCATCATAGTTCTTGACAATAAGACGACACTGTTACAAATTTTAGGTACAGTGGCAGCAAATATCTCTTGATAAGATTACACTCTGTAGAAAAACCCTTATCTTACTGCATTTTTTTTTGTGTGTGTGTGAGAGTCTCACTTTCTTGTCCTCCATAGAGTGCCATAGTGTCACAGCTTACAGCAACCTCAAATTCTTGGGCTCAAGTAATTCTCTTGCCTCAGCCTCTCAAGTAGCTGGGACTATTGACCCCCTCCACAAAGTCCGGCTATTTTTCGAGATAACATCTCCCTCTGGCTCAGGGTGGTCTTGAACCCGTGAGCTCAGGCAATCCACCCGCCTCGGCCTCCCAAGTGCTGGGATTACAGGTGTCCCGGCTATCTTACCACATTTTAATTGATTGGTTACGCTCAAATGATCAAAAAGAGACAATTAATATTCCTTTCCAACTTTTCTGTAATTTCTCAGATGTATTTTTAAAAAGTATTTTTAAACTTTATTTTGTCAGAACAAGTTGACTAAATAATACAGAGGAAACAGGGACCAGGGACCAAGGTTTCAGTTACTATAGTAACTTCAGATACTTTGCAACTTCAGGTTGCAAAGCCAGCACAGGAAGTTCTCGGGTACCCCTCTGTCCCTCACCTGCAGTTTCTCCAGTGTTAACGTCTTAGGTAACCGTGGCACATCTGTCAATACTAAGACACCAACACTTGAACATTACTATTAACTCAACTCCAAACTTTAATTTGGATTTCACTTGTTTTTCCACTTAAGTTCTTTTTCTGTTCCAGGATCTGATCCAGACTGCTATACTGCACGTAGAAAGAGAATGTTTGTGTATGTATTATTTTACATTTTAATATCTTTGTTAAGATAAAATTCATATACTATAAAACTCATCCATTTAAATGTGTATTCAATGGTACCAGTATGTTCACAGAGTTGTATAACTACCACCCATTGTCTGGTTTTAGAACATTTTCATCTTGACAAAAAAAAAAAAAAGAATCCATCCATTAGTCGTCATTCCCTATCCCCATCCCTACACAATCCCTAAACTACCTTCTGTCTCCATGGATTGCCTACTTGCCTACTCTGGATGTTTTATATAAATGAAATGATGCACCGTTTGGTCATTTGTGACTGGGTTCTTCACTTGGCAAAATGTTTTTAAGCTTCACCCATGTTGGAGCAAATACAGTATTTCACTTCTTTTACTGTCAAATAATATTCCACGGTTTGGATATACCTACATTTCATTATCTATTCATTGATGGGTATGTGGGTGGTTTTCACTTTCTAGCTGTTATGAATGATGTTGCTATAAACATTTATATACAAGTTTTTATGTGGATGTATGTTGTCACTTCTTCTGGACATACACCTATGAGTAGAAATGCTGGATCTGCATATGATAATTTCCTGTTTAACATTTTGAGAACTGTTCAAATGTTTTCCAAAGTAGCTGCGCCATTCAGTAATTTCTCCACATTCTTCTCAACACTACTTTTTGTCTTTTTGACTGCCGCCAACATAGTAGGTGTGTATGGGACCTCATCCTGTATATTTCATTTAAAATGGAAAATATTGTCAGCTGTTCAATGACTCACACCTGTAATCCTAGCCTACTGGGAAGGCTGAGGTGGGTGGATCATCTGAGCTAAGGAGTTCGAGACCAGCCTGAGCAAAAGTGAGACCCTTGTCTTTATCAAAAAGAGAAACTAGCCAGGCATTGTGGCAGTCCCAGCTACTCAGAAGGCTGAGGAAAGAGAATTGCTTGAACCCAAGAGTTTGAAGTTGCTGTGAGCCATGATGCCACAGCACTCTACCTGGGGTGACAGAGACTCTATCTCAAAAAAAAGAAAGGAAAATATTTTTAAAGCAACTGTTATACTTTCTAGCAAAGGAAAACTGTATGAAGACACAATGCTCACTATACTCAGATTTGTTTCCTTTCTTCTTTGATTAAAAAAAAATGTGTTAAGTACCTTCTATGTAAACAAACATTGTGTCAAGCATTAAAAGCAGAAGTATTCCAGTGAAAGAACTCATCTTTAAAGAGCTCAGTTTATGTGGGAGAGATGTAAAAACGTTAGGTCAATAAGCCTACCATAGCGCCCTGCACAAGAGGCACTCATGCAGGTGTCGATTTGAACGATGTGTACAGTTATCAGGGGAGGTGGGAATAACAGTAAACAGAACACCACAATCGCATGTAGTTCAAGAGCTTGCATGCACTTCTGGTTGGGTCACAGAACATGCACACATTGGGCCAGAGTAACAACAACTTTCCCCTCTATAGGAAAAAACTACAGATATAAATAATTATATATTTAACATATATTATATAGAGAGGAACAGAATCAGGAAGTCAGAGATTGCACACATCAGTCTAGGTAGAAGCCAGAGAACCCCAGGAGATTAGAGTTTCACACAAATTAAGGAAGAAGAGGGCTAAAAGAGGACGGTATGTCCATACAACCAACTGCTGCAAATCAAAACAGACAAAAAATAAAAAGAAGTTACTGAATCTGGCAACTGTGAGGTTTCTGGAGACTATGGAAAGAGGAGGTAAAAGCAGAATTAAAAATAAAACAACTCAGTTCGGCACCCGTAGCTCAGTGGTTTAGGGCACCAGCCACATACACCGGGGCTGGTGGGTTCAAACCCGGCCTGGGCTTGCTAAACAACAATAACGACAACAACAACAAAATAAAACTAGCTGGGCCTTGTGGCAGGCACCTGTAGTCCCAGCTACTTGGGAGTCTGAGGCAAAAGAATTGCTCAAGCCCAGGAGTTTGAGGGTGCTGTGAGCTGTGACGCCACGGCACTCTACCCAGGGTGACACGGTAAGACTCTGTCTCAAAAAAATAAAAATAAAAAAAAAAACCCCTCATATTTGTAGACTTACACTTTAAAGTTTACAAAGTACTGTCACATAGATTTGACCATTTTACAGCCTTTGGGAAGGCCTGTTGCCATTTAAGAGAGGAGGAAACACTGAGATTCAGTCACAAAGAGACAAACACTGTATGACTCCACTTGTATGAGGT
The DNA here is from genome assembly GCA_963574655.1 of Perodicticus potto. Lineage (NCBI taxonomy): Eukaryota > Metazoa > Chordata > Mammalia > Primates > Lorisidae > Perodicticus > Perodicticus potto. The sequence continues at coordinate 11,451 of CAUYRH010030196.1, read as the reverse complement.
GCCTGGACAGTCACCTTCATGGAGACAGAAGGTAGAGGGGGTTGCCAGGGACCAGGAAAGGGGAAGAATGTGGAGTTGGTGTTTCACCGGTGCGCAGTTTCAACTTGGGGAAGATAAGAGTTCTGGAGAGAGAGCTGTGGTGATGATTACACAACTGAATGTACTTAATGCCACTGAACTGTATACCTAAAAATGGTTAAAACTTATGTTATGCGTATTTTATCACAACTTAAAAAAAATGAGTGTGCAGCAGTTAGAGATATGCAAGCTTATTAGAGAAAAGTAGAGAGCACATAGAGTCAGAGCCAAGTAATCTGGGCCAGACGCTACCAAACTGATCGGTGCCATTAACCAGAGGACAAACTCAGTATGTACTGAGTGTGGAAAGAATGTCAAAACATGTATCAGCATTTTCAACCACATCCTGTATAACAGTAACACCAAGCTTATCATACTCAAGTATGAAGAATATTGTGTTTACTATACATAAGCAAGCTGCTTAAGAGATATAAATTGGATTAGGAAACATATCCCCCTTTTTCTGCCCTATTTCAGAATCAGTGTGGCAGATAAATTTGCCCCAGTCTTGCTTCTATGCATCGACAGCTCCACAGTTTCTTTCTCATTTACACAACCAAGGTAATTTAAGGCCACACTATGTGGCTCAATTTGAAACATTTTCAGAGTGCTTCTTAAAGGCCAGATACCACGTTGCCTTCAGCAACATGTCTAAAACTTGTATTATGGGAGATCAAAAACTACCAGATATTTTTCATTAGAGGAATACTTGTTTTCATATTCATTTCTTTTCCAAAATGTAATTCCTAAGACTGAGATTTTCCAAACTAGCAGATAAACTGCCTCCTGGTACTATCAACACTCTTCTTCGTTCTAAAACTAGGCTTCTGACCATCAGCAGAATTAGGAAACAAAATAGGAAGAATCATCAGTGTTGGAACTGCTAATAATTCGAGTTTTAAGAGAAAAATAAAAATGATGATGAGTCTCTCTATCTAGATTTTGCCCTTGTGGAATCTTGTGCTATGAATAAAATATGGGATTGGCAATCTACTGAATGGGTAGATGAAGGAACAAAAATGAGTGAGAAATTTTATTTAGCAAGTAGCTAGAAATATGGAAAAGAGATTTTGCCATTAAATATCTACATCTTTTGGAGAGATAAGTCATCAAAACAAATTTTTTGGCTCTGATCAAACTGATGACACTTTAGCTAAAAAAACAGTCACTGGTTTTTCTACTGGTCAAATTCCATGACCATCAGCTCCTGGACACCAAAGGTACCCAACATCCAAACTTGTAGTGAATCACAGCACACACAGAGCCCCGGTAAGGGAAGCTGCCTCAGAAATAACTAGACCTCTTTGGGTAAAGTTTTTGTTCCCACCATGAAACCCACGGACCTCTTGCTACCTAAACCACACCCACCATGTGTTTCCATCAGTCTGAAAATAGAGCTGCACATATTTTCAGTGGAGGAGGAATTGCTTTTTGTTTCCGGCAGTGTTTCTGCTACTGTTTATATCTGCACATCCTAATAATAAAACTCATGGTTACACCCAGCCTTCCCAGTCACTGCTCATATTTACTTCCTCTGCAAATGTCTCAGGAGATCCAGGCTGAGTTACAAGGCTGAACAAAAGGAAGCAAAAACACACCATCCGGACATGGAAGCCAACACTTGAGTCAAAGTCTTTCAGGGAATCTGACTGTATCTGAGTACGTACGTGTGGCTGTCTTCAATCTTTAGCCTCCTTATAACTTTTGGTTTGGGCAATGTGAAAGTGTCTTAAAGTGAATCTTTAAAGAATGTGTATATTTCTGGAAAATGACACTACACTTAGAGACAAACTACTCCCCTGGAGCCTTAGCTAACAAGATCACGTGACCTTCCCAAATACGTATGGAGAAGGGACCGCCCTCCTTCGTAAATACTGTCGCCCAATGTACACAAAACACTGCTAAATCTTTTAATCATTCAGCTGACATTCTGAATTACAGCTACAAAATATGCTCTCTACAAATTATTAGTAACATGAAGAACCACAATGCTTTTAGCAGACAGTATTTTTCTAGGTACTCCCAAGTTACTAATGCAAAAATCAGTAAAACAGAAATGGCCCTGGTTAAAAATCAGTGTAAATCTGTAATTAACCCCAGGTTCTGAGCCCTTCCTTTTGGTTTGCTAGTTGTACAGTGAGTTTCTCATACTTGCTTTCCTCTGGAATGTTCATCATGAACAAGCAGGCCACCAGACCGAGGTGAAAGCTCTCAGTCACCAACTTGTGAAGTCAGTATTAGCTTTTTGAAGGATGCTGAGAAAAAAATGGACATGTAGCTCTAGCTACTAAAGGGCTCTACCAACAATTACAATTCTTCCATATCCCATTTTTAGCATATGATTCATAGTTACCAACCACTTACTATTATAAGAGCCAGAAGCCATGTATGTATCAGGAAAAGGAGCCAAGGGAGTGTCATACACAGAGTATATATATATGTTATCGGGCTAGGGGACATAGAAGTGGGTGACCAAGGAATACTGTCAACTTAAGATTTATTATTAAAAGAAAATCAGGAAAGAAATAAGACTTTGGAGATGTTAGGAATTGATGAAGGGACAAAAAAGAGCTGATCTGAAGATGAAGCCAGTGTGTCTACCCTTAGGGAAATCTTATACGAAGGTCTTGATGCAAAAGAATTACCACAAAACTATACTATGCAGAACTGACAAAGGAAGATCAGAATGTAAAATAAGGCAAAGAAAGTGAGGGGACATAAAGTGAGCATTTTTAAGCTAATCTAAGGTAAATTATTAGGCTATCAACAGGAGAGACTGAAGCCATAAATGTAGAATGCCAAGAGGGCCCAGAATCTAAACTTTAAAATTACTGCCGTATTTCATTTCTGTGGTCTTATATCAAACTTATCAGTACACTAAGCATAATTTGTATAATATGATGCTTATGAATTCAAACTTACAAAAATTCATTTAATATTTACTGAGCTTTTAATATAGAGAAATTGTCTTGAATGCTTAGATACATTAATGAACAGATGAAAAATGACAAATTCCTTAATATAAAAAGGCAGACTTCCATAGATAGAAGTGGAATGAGAACATGTACATAATCACTTGAGAATTTACTTGGTACATGCATCAACTTTAACAACACAGACAACATGGAAATTCAAAACAACTTTGTTGAAATAAATGGAGAACACTGTGAATGCTTTAAAAAAGAAAAAGGAACCAAAACAATTTTGGGGAAAATATGCTAAAAATTGTGACAAAAGTCAACTTATGTGTCATCAAGTATCTGTAAGAAATGTTAAAGAAGGAATTCCTGCACTGGGAAAGAAGTGACCAAGATAGAACTTCCTAAGACTTCTAATATGAAAAGTTTATGTATTAAAAAAAACAGAAAGAAAAGGAAGAAGATGACAACATGCACATATAAATAAAAGTTACTATGCATACTCATGTATAGAAAGAACGGGTCAACTGAAAAAGGAGGCCTAGGACAGCAAGAAGAAACATGGACTCTCCAGACAGTCCAACTTGGAGTTGCGTCTATTATCAATTACACATGAAGTGGGAGACATGAGGAAAATTGCTATCTATTCCAATCTGTTTTTCCATATGTAAAAAGAGAAATGGAATGTAAACATAAAATGCCCATGTCTCAGATCACTCACCTCTTTCCACACCAGACTGCAAAGCCATCTTATGCCTGGACTATCACAATGGCAGCCTGATGCCCATGCTCCCAGAATGACCTCTTAAAAACATAAACTGAGAAGGTTTTCTCAACCAGGAATGCCAAGGCCCTGTCTCTGCCTCCCTCTTTCTCCCAATATTCCCCTGGGTGCTCCCCGTCCTGCAGGTCACAAGGGCCCTGAAGGTTCTTTACTTACTCAGGGTCTCTGTATTTCCTGTTCATTCTTCCTAGAACATTTTCACTTGTGAAAGCTGGTGTCTTTTTACCCTCTAGCAATAGCTTGTTCAGTGCCTGCACCTCCAAAAGATTCTGTATCTTAAGACCACTTTACCTGAAATAAGTCTGCCCATTATTCTATATAGCAGGTGCCATACTCTTTGCTGTTATAGGCGCTGTAACAGTCTGTTACTTATTGCTGTCTTTAAGTACAATTGCTGTAAAGTCTGTTACTTACTTATTGTCTGTCTTTAAGCAGTGACAGGATAAAGACTATACCTTTTGAACTTAGCACTATGCCTGGCATGGAACAGGTACTTAAGGTTTCTCCATATATTCTCATTGTTAATTGTCTTCTCTATCTCCAAAGCAAAAAACTAACACCAAACATCCCTATGTCATTTCACACCAAAAACAGGACTCTTAATGTTTATTTATTTGTAGCAAATGACTATTATCCAAGAAGTGAAGTTTTATCTACTTTGAATCTGTATGGTACAAGTAAAAGAACACAAACACCTTTATTATTAACAGCTGTGACCTTGTGGGGAAAAAAAAACGCGTGCGCGTGCACACACACACACCTTTCTCACTTAGGTGCCTCACACTTCCCACTGTGCAAACCTTCATATTCTTCATTTGGAAATGGGGTACAAAGTCACTGCCTGACAAGTCAGTCTCAAAAGCAGCAGCATATAGGAAGTACATCGTAGGATTGGCCAGGAATGCTGTGTTCAGTTAGCTATACTTTCTCATGAAGGGTCTCAGGCCAAGCTAGTGTAGAATACTACATATTTCAGCATTATTTTAAATGTACAATATTTCTTGTGATATTCAGACTGAGATTTTCTTTCTCCTCACCCCTTCCCTGATCCTTAAACTCATAAATCATCATGCAAATAAAAATCTTTAAAGCTAGGCTCTCCTAAATACATTATATGAGGACAAAAAATGTAAAAGATCATTGTGATCCCATAAGGAAATCACATGTCAGAGAAACCAAAATGAATACTACCTTGGAGCAAGTTCAAAACACCAAATTACCAACGGCTATCAACCCAGGTGCAGCAAATCAAACCATCCTCTGCTAGAGACCATGGACGGACGAGGACAACACCACAGTCACAACTTGACATAGTGTGTCACCACCAGCTTCTGTGTCTAGCTGCCTAACTCCCTACCTTCACCTTGCTTAACCAAAGAAAGAACTTAGAGCGTCTGCAGTAATAAAGAGGATTGAGGCGGTACCCGTATCCCAGTGGGTGGGGCGCTGGCCATACACACAGAGGTCGGCGGGTTTGAACGCGGCCTGGGCCAGCTAAAACACCAAGGACAACTGCAACAAAAAAAACAGCCAGATGTTATGATGAGCGCCTGTCGTCCCAGCTAATTGGGAGGCTGAGGCCAGAGGATCGCTTAAGCCCCAGAGTTTGAGGTTGCTATAAGTTCTGATGCCATAGAACTCTACTAAGGCAACATACTGAAACTCTGTCTCTAAATAAATAAATAAATAAATAAATAAATAAATAAATAAATAAAATAATAATAATAATCATGTGAATGGATAAATAAAAAAAAAGCCTCACTATTTCCTTGACCCAGAGTGATATATTACATCTTTGTCTAAAATCACCCCCCACACCCTCAAAAATTCCGATATTGAGGTTCTTTTGTTATCTGTGAAACAGTTGGTTTGCTTCCAATTTCCCCTGCCTTTACCAGAAAATTGCTAAATTTCCAAAAGGTGCTCCTTGAGTCGTCCAGCATTCCTAGACTCCCATCTTACCGGCTGGAGAAGTCTTTACTAATTTTAGATTCAAAGATGATTTTTGTGAGCAATTAGCTATCCGACAGCCAGCATCACTAATGCTGAGAATACAAACACAGCTATCAACAGAATCAGAAGCTACATCTGAAAAGTAGTCAGACAAACCAAATCAAAAAGTCAGTGTTGGCTCCTTACTAAATAGGCTGACTGGAGACCCTTCCAAAAGAAAGAAATATTGTTTTCCTTTTTCCTAAAGAATTCATTGTGAGACCGTAGCAGGATAAGAGGAAAAACGAGACTCAAGACAAAAGAAGGAATAAGAGAGGAAGAAAGACTGACAAAGAGACCTAGAAAGACAGGGGTGGGACCCACAGGGGTGACAGAGACAGAAAGACGGACAGCCCAGGAAACAGCAGCTCTGAAAGTGAATTTCTCCCTCTGTGATTTTCAAGAGCAGGAGATTCTCCTGAGTTTGGGAATCTTAAAGCAAGCAAAATTCCATTTCAACAGTAAGTGGCTCGATGCTGATTTGCCAGCACGCAGCTTCTCTTCAGACACTCTGCTGTGAACCTTACAATCATCTCTCAGCCTCACCTAACCCTCCACAGTTTGCACAGATTTCTCAGCCTCTCTCCAAATATGGGAAGGCCAAGGACATTGCTACTAGATTCAAAGAAGGAAAACAGAACCCACGAGGTGTGCCTCTTACCTTCAGCAACACCACGTCCACGGTCCTGTCCACCCTGGAGATGTCACACAGGCTGTAGCGCCTCTTGTGCCGTTCATACATTCTGCCCAAGTGCAGAAAAGACAAGACAATATGCAGGAAGTATATCCACTGTTAACTCGGGACCAGAGCGCTCACACGAGCCCCGAGTTCCAGATTTCTCACCGTGAGCTGGAGATCTCCGCACTCCAAACTCCGCTCTATGTAAAACCCTCAAAAGGGCCACAATAAAAATAAAATGAATCCAACAGAAACCAAACAGAATCAAATTCCTTGAACTGCTCCGGGACTTTCTGGCAACTTCAGATCGCGGGAACGATGAAGTTAGAATTCATAATATCAACACTAAATGCCTCCTGGTGCTGCGCTTTATGTAGATCTTGACTGAAAGAGAAGCACACGCCGTTTCCATCTCTGGTGAAAACTCCAGTAAAGAAATTAAGAATGAACCAGCTAAGCATAATGGTCGACAAATGGGAAAAAAACCCAAAGTTGGCAATAAAAATCCAGTATGCACTTTGCTAGAAAAGAGAAAGGAAAAAAGGGGGGGGGGGAGGATGATTTTAAAGAGTTAACATGAAAAAATTCATTAAATTCTGTTCTTGCTTAAAACAAAAATAAAGTCAAAACTAAATTTTTCCTTCAAGGAAAAAAAAAATAGAGGCTGAGAGATGCTTTTCAAAGTCAAAAGTCTATAGAGTCTGTCTGTGCTCACCAGGCAGTAGGGCTTGGCTTTGATTTAAGTTGAAAATATCTGAGGACAGCATAGTTGGGAGGAGGGGGGTGGAACACGCCTCCTGCTCTCCTCCCTCCCTCTCCCACAGCCCTTCCCTGGCCCAGTCTCCTCCCTGATTTTTCCTTCTCTCTTAAGAACGTCACTACTTGCCCTTTTAGCTCAGAGCCACAGCCTTGGAGATTTGAAAACCCAACTGCAGTGGTGGGAACATGATTCATCTACAGGCGAAGGAGAGAAAAACAAGGCTTCCTTTTCCACCCCGCTGCTTCCTCCTCCTCCCACTAACCCTATGAAAAAGGCTCTGTCAGACACTGCAAGATGCAACTTAGTCCTCCGATGTCAGAGTGATATGCATAAGGGAAGGGGGTGTTCATTCTAAACATCACAAACATGTACAACACTTATCTACTCCACGAAGTACAGAAAACTGAAACCACCCAAAGCATACACTGCACCTCCCTGCCAAATGCAAACCAGTGATTTAATATAAGAAAAATGTCAGCCAAATACTGCAGAGTTATATCTCCTGGATTCAGAGGTGGCTACAAAAATGTCTGACAAGGGTTAAAAAATCATCAAGAGCAGGGGGATACAGACAGAAGGGGTTTAAAGAAAATTAGCAAAAGAGCAGACAGAGGGTGGGGACTTCCTCAGTGTTTTCCCTCACACTGGCGGAGTCCTGTGTGTGGCTCTGTTAAGTCATTTGCCAGTGTTTTGTTTTGGGTTTTTTTTTTTGAGACAAGAGTCTCACTTTGTCACCCTCAGTAGAGTACTGTGGCATCATAGCTCACAGCAACCTCATACTCTTGGGCTCAAGCAATCCTTTTGCCTCAGCTTTCCAAGTAGCTAAGACTATAGGCGCCTGGCACAACACCCAACTATTTTTAGAGACAGGGTCCTGCTCTTGCTCAGGCTGGTCCAAACCCGTGAGCTCAGGTAATCCACCCCCCTTGGCCTCCCATAGTGCTGGCATTGCAGGAGTGAGCATTTGCCACTCTTCTTATAGTGTGCTAGACCCTCCCAGCCCCTGCCCAGCTAACCTTCTCAGGGGCAGGCCTTTTTGAGGTTGCCTCAAACATGCTCTCACTCAGATCATAAACAATTCAGGAGGGAAGAGGAGGAGGAACTGAGGGAAGCAAAAAGCAAGACAGAAACGCAGAAATAAAAAGGAAAGAAACAAGAAGGATCTTCTCTTTCCAGGAGCTGGTGACATTTCCCTTGAGTTGGCCAGAGTGGTCCTTAGCTAGACCCAGACAATGTGACAGCATGGGTTCAAAAACCACACCAGAAAGGAAGAAAAGAAATTTAATAACTATTTAACGGTTCTATCAATGTTTAGGTGAGGTTTCAACAGCTACAAAAGGGGCATACAAGTTCTGATAGGCCACCATTTCCTCAGGCCAGGCATTCAAGTTACTAACCAGCTCAAAGGAGAGGAACACAGCAAATCCCGCTAAGCGGCGTGTTTCCCATCTGTGTGTCAGCACACCAGCTCCAGCCGGGACCAGCTCACAGCCTTTACTCCCAATCCCTCACTGTCGATCCTACGCACGAAGGTGGTCAAGCTCGCCCTCCCCTAGCCCCAGCGAGCCTTGACGGCATCATGTGACCATCACGTACAGTGACACAGATATTACTTTCCATCAGATGATGCTAGAAACAGGACGATTAGACAGATTTTAAAGTTATAAATAAAATTCTTCTTCAGGCTAACCAAAAGCATGGGAACCTGGCCAGGGATTTATAATTATTTTCAAACAATATGGTCTAGGGCAGCAATGGAAGGATCCTCTAGACTTCAGTGTATAGAAAAACTGATAATTTATTATCTTTTTGATATCGATTTTCACCAAACTACAATTCAAAACTTCCCTTCTCCCCATCCAAATACAAAGCTGCCTCCCCTCGGTCCTCGGTATGGTTTATTCCTCACTGCCACGCCCTTCTGTTTTAATTAGAATCAAATGTTTCCTGCTTTCAAGGTTCCCAGGCATCTGTCTCTCTAGGGATCACATATGCTCTAGTCACCATTAAAGCCCTTCTACCCCAACCCTAATTGGTGACTAAATGGAGATAATCTGTATCAATTTAACAGATATTTAGTGCCTTGCAATGGAAGCAAACAGAAGAAATAAGTTTTCTGTCCTCAGAAAGTTTATATAATTACAGAGAAACCTGTAATAATACAAATTCCTAAAACAGCCCAGATTACTGTTTGAGACCTATAACTTTTTTTTTTTAACCTGCTTGTTTCTGGCTGGCTGCTGGCTTTGTGCTACAAGTCGAAAACCTAGGCTTCCTCCTCTCATATTCTGTTTCTTCTCGAAAAACAAATGCCCTGGGTGGGGGAACAAAGTGTTCTGCTTTCCCTTCTGGTTCTGCTCAGCACTCCCTAACAGAACACAGAATCTGCAGTCTTGCGCTTTTGCAGCTGATGTGACAATTCCAAGTTTTTATCAGAAACATGTGGAACCACTGAACAGTTATTCTGTTAGAATTTTGAAACACAGCAACCAATCACTTCATACCTAAAACACAGCTGGGACTTACAAGTAAAGGAGGTTTGAGTGTATTTCTCCTTTCCTTTGTTTTTGGGAAACCGTCATAAAATTTGTTTGTTGTCAACACTACAATCATAGTTATCTACAATATTAATAGTGTGTCACCTCCTTCTCTCTACCTCCTCCATTTTACCCTCCATCTATAACAACTGGTCCCAAATTCTTCAACAGAAGCGAACCAGGACTTTTAGTCTATCTGGACCCAACAGACATTCTTAAAGATTCCAGAAAATGAGGTATGAAAATATTTCAAACATTTTGATTTAGCTATAGCACTTCTGTTTGTGAATTAACTTTTCTCTTAATTTACTTAATTCATAAGATCACCTTGTTTAAGCATTCTCACGGCTAACACTGCCTGGCTGTTTTAGCTGCAGTTAGGGCAGAGCTCCTGCCAATTCCATACCAGGTTCTGAATTGGCACTAGCTGGTGGGCACGCTACAGACCCAAACAGAACACCAGAAGCAAGTCCTGGGGCGTGTGAGGGTGGTGGGGTGCAGGGAGGAGTCTGCTACTATTCTTCCTGAAACCCCCAAGTGAACATACAGCAGCAGCATGTGACTGACTTGACGCTGGTTTAACAAGCCACAAACGATCAATTTAGTCTCTGTGGAGAAACAAGGTACTTAAGCAAAAATCCAGGGTTCTTTCTTTTCTTCCCTGTGCTACTATCTTGCTGAGATATATTAGTTTGACTCCCTGGGCCTAGATTTCCAGACTGGAAAATTGAATAAAAATGCCAAGTGATTCATGATTTTAGAAAGTACAGGTATTAAGTATTATCACATTAAAGTGATTCTCAACATTTTAATACTTGACATTCCAGTTTTTGAAAAGTTTCTCTCTATAGTTAATAGTTTACAAAAATCAGAAAGAACACACCCTCTACACAGACTCCACTGGTTACCGTCACCCAGGTCTTCTGTAAGATGAACATGAGTTCGTCCCTTTGGAACAAAAATCAGTTGTCTCTTACAGCAGCATTTCAGTATCTGGAGACGGGAACTGAGACATTCTCTCAAACCTGCTGTGGAAACGGCCAACCTCTTCGGCTTCTCTTCTCAATCTCCATTCCCACAAACGGCAACAGGGCCCCTGAGCGCTGTCTACTCAGTGTCTTTGTGATGCAGACACCCCAAACAAAACGCTCTGAAATGGGGTGCAATGGCACAATGAGATCACATTGGTTCTCTTAACACAAACGCCAAGCTGCTGAAAGGACAAGCTTATGGCAGACTAAGCTCACTTCTGCCTCTTTTTTCAGTTTGATATCAGCCCTTCATGTTATAATCTGTTACTTTGTTTTTTAAAACCCTCTTCAGGGCGGCACCTGTGGCTCAGTGAGCAGGGCGCCAGCCCCATATACCAAAGGTGGCGGGTTCAAACCCAGCTTTCGAACTGCAAAACAAAAAAATAGCTGGGCATTGTGGCGGGTGCCTGTAGCCTATAGTCCCAGCTACTTGGGAGGCTGAGGCAAGAGAATCCCTAAGCCCAGGAGCTGGAGGTTGCTGTGAGCTGTGTGACGCCACAGCACTCTACCGAGGGCGACAAAATGAGACTCTGTCTCTACAAAAAAAAAAAAAAAAAAAGGAAAATAATACAGCCCAGTAACGCCAGGCATTATGATACCATTTCCTAGGCTGACAAGAAAAGTGAATTTTGTAATTAAACAATGATGAGGTATTAAAAATAACTGCCTCTA
>CAUYRH010030191.1:0-42409 GCA_963574655.1 Perodicticus potto | reverse complement strand
TGTCCACCTCTGTATCCTTTTGGGCCCAATAAATGTTTGTGAAATGACATTAAAACCTTGTGTGAAGGTGATGGTGTAAATCCAAAGCTATCTGAGGGCTTTTGCCCAGGCAGTGATATCTACAATCTCAGAGGATTTCCTCCTTGAGTTTGGAACAATGATTTGGGCAAAAAGCAACAGGAGGTCCTCACAGTCACTTTTCCAAAAAATATTGGCAATTGGAAATATTGCTGTTCAATTATGGGACAACCATAAACCCTTGCATGGTCTTGGGCTTCTAAATCCAGTGTGGGAAGCTTGGAATTGGCAATGCTTGGCTCTCGGGTCATGTTTGGAGTACTGTAAATGTACTCTGTGAAAGTTAAGACTGCACAGTGACTCAAGCTGAGTCACCAGGCAGCTGTTTTGAAATCCCACAGGGCCAAAAAACAGTGCCGAAGGGAACAACGGAATAGCTATGAGCTAAACAAGAAAGTCCGTAAATAATACACTCTTCACCAGTCAAAGTTTAAGGCAATTGAGAAATGAGACCAAGAAGTAAGGTATAGGTGACCAAAATAATTATAGTTGTTAGTGTTGACACTCAGAGTGTGGCCCGTAACTGGAGTTAGCACTTTCCAGTCCTGAACCCAGAATGTGATAGACTTACCCATAAGGTCACCATTTGTTCTGGAAGACTTAAGCCTCTCCCTGTAGACAGCATAAAAGAAAGGAACAAAAGAGGGACAGGGGTGGAGACCAGGAACGTTACTCCGTTGATGCGCCTGAAGGACAGTACCGAGTGTGTCCTGTGTCATAGACCCGTCACGGTCTATTTCTTCTAGCACTTAGCTCCCTGAATGGGGGGGACTATATATACTTCTGGGCACTAAAATGATTACTAATGCAGGCCAGGTAGTCCCGTGCCAGTCTCTTTATTGAAAATATGGACAAATGTTTTTGGTATATTGAAAATATATCATTTGATCCTAAACAATGTGGTCCCCCCACATTAGAGATGTGGACGCTGAGGTCTGTGGAGGCTAAATAACTTCCCCATGATCCACAGGTATCCTGTGTCAGCTGGAAACGGGCCCAGGTGGCCAGCCATCCCAGGCAGAGCCACTAACCACGGTGCTTCATGCCTCTTGGGGGTGATTTGAGGCCACATGCTGTGTGAGGTCATTGCTTAAAGGTCTGATTATGAAAGCTGTAAGTGAGGTCGATGGAGCAGTCTCTGTCTCAATATCCCTGTTTCTGGACACTTTCATGAATTCCTTTCTCCCTAGCTAGGAGCCAACTGGCTTACACAATTATCAGTATTTACACAAAGGGTCATGCCATCATATAAATCAGAGAAACATCAAGATCAGTGAACCCATTTGATGAAGTTTGATGGAGGAGCTTTCTGTGGAGGTGACTTAAAAATTTCTTTTGAGACAGTCTCACTCAGTCGCCATGGGGAGAGTACAATTGTGTCATAGCTCACAGAAACCTCAAACTCCCTTTTTTTTTTTTTTTTTGTGGCTTTCAGCTGGGGCTGGGTCTGAACCTGCCACCCTCAGCATACGGGGCCCGCGCCCCACTCCCTTGAGCCACAGGCGCTGCCCAGAAACCTCAAACTCTTAATCTCACGTGCTCCTCTTGCCTCTGCCTCCCAAATAGCTGGGACTACAGGTGCCTGCCATGATGCCTGTCTAGTTTTTCTAATTTTTTTTTAGTGGAGGCAGGATCTTACTCTGGCTCAGGCTGGTCTCAAACTCCTGAGCTCAGGTAATTTACCTGCCTCAGTTTCCCAAGTGCTAGGATTACAGACGTAAACCACCCTGCTCAGCCTTAAAATTATCATTTTTTCCTCTTGGGAGAGAGAAGTAAACAAGCCAGAGACTAATTACATTTATTTTGCTAATTGAAACAATCAAAGCCAATGACCTTGGAACTAGTGGAATTAAAAATCCAAATAAAACCTGAAGAATGTATTCTGATAGTGGTATAAATGGGTCTCCTATTATCTGGAATCTGTTCATGTGCTTAAATTTTTAAAAAGAATGAGGTATAACTGTACATAATAAAAGATTACCAAAGTAAAGCTGACATGGGGAAAGTGACATGCAAAAAGAAGTGTGTAGATGAGAGAAAATACAGCGAGAGCCTTTGAAAACAGAAAAGAATACATAAATCGTTACATACTGACATATTACTTTTTAAATAAATGACAAGAAATGGTAAAACTGGCTACTTTGGGGGACAAGGCCTGTGGCGTGGAGAGGGCAGGTTAATTTCACAGTTACTTGTTCTGTTAACCCAATTTATTTTAAAACATATGAATAGAAGTTATCTCAGCAGAGTGTGATATCTCGTCTTGGTTTTATTATTTACTTTTCTATCTTAAAAATACAAACTAAATGGCCATGCTCACTTGGGATTCTGCCTGCATGATACTTTTTAACTCCTCTCCTCCCCAGTCTGTTTAGATTCCTAGACCTGAGTTTGGTTTAACTCAGATGGAAAACACAGCAGAGGAGGAGAAGGGATGTGTGTGTCATCTCTGCCGTCTCTCCAGAAGGCGCACGCACACTGCACTGCCGTTTCTCCTGCCTCAGTGTGGAGAGCTGGAGGGTAGGACCCACGGGGGGCATGGGTGTCCTCTGTTTTTTGCACAACTTTTGATACTGTTGGAGTCTGAGAGTAAGATATATTCCAGGGAGCAAGGCTGGAATTGGAATTGTGCTTTTGGCTAATTAGCTGGACAGCCTGGGCACATTTTTGGTCCTCTCTGAACCTGCTTCTTCATTTGTAAAATGAAGGAACCGAACTAAATGATCTTTAATTTCCAAAATGTTGAGGGAATGGAAGACCCCAGTCCTTAGAATGGGAGAATAATAAAATGAGGCCATTCTGGAATTTCATATGATTATGACCAGCTTGGGAAGGTTCTTTTAACTGCTGTTCCCTTCTGCATTCAAATAAATAATGATCTCTCTCTCGCTCTTTCTTTCTTATGAGAAAGTTTGTGGTCCCCTGTGTTTCTAGAACCTGAGCTCAACCTCTATTGGACAACTCTAATATAGAGAGAATTTGGCCCAGTCCTCACCCAGGGAGCTCTGAGAGCTTCTCCCCTCCCTGCCCCGAGAGATGGGCTGCTTCATCACCTTTCATAGCATCTTCAAATCATAAAACATCTCCAGGAAACAGGCCTTTCCCCTCCTCTCCCTCTACTCTGCGCGGATACTTTCAAAACTAACTTTCTTCACATATGCTGCGGGAGCTGCCCCTAAATATATCCTAAGAGCCTGACAAGGAAAGAACCAAAGGGAACATTGCATTTCTGCCTCCCAGACGGTCCCAGGGTCATCTGGGTCTCAGGATGGAAGCCTGCTCTTTGGGGAGATGACCAGAGGCCAGTGACTGGGAACCAAATCTAACTGCAGTAGCACCCGTCTGAGGGCAGCAGGGGAGGCTCCCATCGGGTTTGGTCTCATCTGTTTAAATGTGACCAGAGAGTCTTGGTTAATATTGAAGTAGAGTGGTCATTCCGTCTAAAGATCTGTTAAGTCGAAGCCATAAAGTGTCCCTGTCATAAGAAGAATATACATACAGGAAATATGATTATAGAGACATGTAATTGTGGAGTTTGAAGGGACCCTCGAGGATCTTCTCAGTCAACCAGATCTTTCATGGTTCAGATAATTGAAGTCCAAAGAACGTAAGTGATAATGCCCAAGGCAAGTTGAAGAAAAACTGGACAGAATCTCAGCAAGGTTCTGTTCCACATCTTCAGGAGTCTTAAAGTGAGGTTCTGAGGTTTTTAACACCAGCTTGTCAGGAGTATATTCCCACTCATGTGGGAATATAAAATGATACAGCCACATTGAGAAACACGTGTTCCTCACAAGATTAAACACAGTTCCCCGTGACCCAGCAATTCTATACGATCTTGTGTAACATGATGATGTTTTGGTCAATGACAGACCATGCATCCAGCAGTGGCCCCATAAGATTGTAAGCTGTGGTGGGGCACATCTGCAGTCCCAGCCACTTAGAAGGCTGAGGTAGGCTTTGAGCCCGGCTTTGAGCCCAGGAGTGCAAGACTAGCCTGGGCAACATAGTGGGACACCATCTCTTTAAAAAAAGAAAAAGAAAGAAAGAAAGAAAGAAAAGAACAAGAAAAAAGAAAAAAACTATAAGCTGAAAAATGTCTGTCACCTGGTGATATCATAACCATCTTAACAGTGTAGTACAAGGCGGTATACATGTAATTGTGGTGATGCTGGTGTAAACGAGCCTATAAGCTGCCAGTCGGACTGAAGCCTAGCACGTACAAGTATCTGTAGTACACAATACTTGGTAATGAAGAATGATTGTTACTGGTTTATGTATTTCCTATACTATTTATTATTATTTTAAAGTATACTCCTTCTACTTATAAAAACAAGGGCTATGAAATAGCTTCAGGTAGGTCTTGCAGCAGTTATTCCAGAAGAAGGCCCTGTTTTTTTGTTTTTTTGTTTTTTTTTTTGAGACAGAGCCTCAAGCTGTCACCCTGGGTAGAGTGCTGTGGCATCACAGCTCACAGCAACCTCCAATTCCTGGGCTCAAGCAAGTCTCCTGCCTCCGCCTCCCAAGTAGCTGGGACCACAGGCGCCCGCCACAACGTCCGGCCGTTTTTTGGTTGCAGCTGTCATTGTTGTTTGGTGGCCCGGGCTGGATTCGAACCCGCCAGCTCAGGTGTACGTGGCTGGCGCCTTAGCCCGTTGAGCCACAGGTGCCAAGCCAAAGGCTCTGTTGTTATAGGAGATGACAGCACCATGAGTGTCATTGTCCAGTGGGACAGATGCAGAGGTGGAAGACAGTGATATTGATGGCCTAGGTTAATGGGTGTGCTTCTTAGTTTTTAACAAAAAAGGTAAAAATATGAAATATATTTTTAATAGAAAATGATATAAAGTATTTTTGTATAGCTGTGCAGTGTGTTTGTGTTCTAAGTTTTGTTACAAAAGAATCAAAAATCTTTAAAATGTTAAAAGTTTATAAGGTAAAAAAGTTACAGTAAGTTAAGGAAGAAAGGAAAGTTATTTTAATTAGTGTGGCCCAAGTGTCCAGTGTTTACAGAGTCTCAGAAGCGTGCAGTAGTGTCCTCGGCCTTCACATTCACTCACCACTCACTGACCTCCCAGAGCAACTTTCCGTCCTGTGTGCTCCATTCCTGGGAAGTGTCCTATACAGGGGTAACATTTTTATTCTCTTATACTGTGTTTGAAGTGTACCTTTTCTATATTTTGGTAAGTTTAGATCCACAAGTACTACTGTTATAATTGCTTACATTATTCAGCACAGTAGTATGCTGTAGAGGTTTGCAGTATAGGAGCAGTAGGCTCTATCATACAGCCTAGGTGTGTAGTAGGCCATGCCATCCGGTCTGTGTAAGTACAGTCTGTGATGTTTGCACAAAAACTAAATTGCCCAGGGCCGGGCACGGTGGCTCACACCTGTAATCCTAACACTCTTGGAGGCCAAGGTGGGTGGATTGTTTAAGTTCAGGAGTTCGAGACCCACCTAAGAAAGAGCAAGACCCTGTCTATAAAAAAAAAAGAAGAAGAATAAATAACCAGGCATTATGGCGGGCACCTGTAGTCCCAGCTACTTGGGAGGCTGAAGCAAGAGAATTGCTTGAGCCCAAGAGTTTGAAATTGCTGTGAGCTGTGATGCCACGGCACTCTACCAAGAATAAAAAAGTGAGACTCTTTCTCAAACAAAAGCAACAAAAAAGAAAAACTAAATTGCCTAACCATGCATTTCTCAGACCACGTCCTCTTTGTGAAGCTGAGTGTATCCACATGACTGTATACCTAAGAGAATTGAAGACGTTCAATTCAACATCTGTAAATGAATATTCACAGAAGCATTGTTCCCCCCCAAAGTAGAAGCAACCCAAATGCCCACTAGCTTATAAATGGATATATTAAGTGTGGTATGTGTGTATGCTAGAGTATTATTCCATAATAAAAAGTGTGGATACATGTCACAACATACATGAACCTTGAGAGCATCATGTTAAATGGAAGAAGCCAGTCATAAAAGACCAAATATTCCATTTCTAAGAAATTGCCATAATAAATAAATCTAGAGAGACAGGACACTGGCAGTTGTCTAGTGCTAGGAGAAGGGGAGTCACTGCTAATAGGTATGTGGTTTCTTATTGTGGTGACTGAGATGGTTGCACAACTCTGAGAATATACTGAAAAGTCTGAATTTTGTCTGACTGAAATTGTTTTTAAAAAATAACCACTCTGGCTCAGTGTCCGTAGCTCAGCAGTTAGGGCGCCAGCCACACTGAGTTTGAACTTGGCCCTGGCCTGATAAATAACAATGACAGCTAACAACAACAACAACAACAAAAAATAGCCAGGTGTTGTGGTGGGCACCTATAGTTCCAGCTACTTGGGAGGCTGAGGCAAGAGAATTGCTTAAGCCCAACAGTTAGTGGTTGCTGTGAACAGTGACACCACGGCACTCTACTGAGGGCAACATAGACTCTATCTCAAAAAAATAAAAATAAAAAATAACCATTACTACATGGTAATGTGTCCTTCCCACTGGGGACCTTAAGAGGCACACAATGCCAGTTTGTCTCACTAGTATAGATGCTAAGTTTTGATCACTTGGATACTGTGATTTCCTCCAGAGCTTGCTGTTGGAAAAGTATTTGCATTGTAAATAAGAAGTAATATGAAGGCTGACATTTGCTACTTCATGGATATCCCGTTCTCCACCCCTTACCAACCATTTATGTTCCTCGCCAGTAAGGTCTCTCACATACAGGGGTACAAGACAGTGTTATTTTACTTTTTTCATGTGTCCCAAGATGAGAAAAAGCAGTGTTTTTTTTAATGGACTTAATTTTTATACTTAATAACTGGCAATTTTCTGGGAAATATGTATTCCTTCTTCCTCTTTTTAACAAACCTCCCTAGGCCTCGAAAAGTTAAATATAGGATTACCACTTCTGGGTGTATACCCCGAAGAATTTGGAAGCAGGGACTTGGATAGCTATTGTCCACCTACGTTCATAGCAGCATTATTCCCAATAGCTACATGTTTTTAACAACCCACATGCCCACGAATGGATGAATGGATTTTTAAAAATGGCGTTTTCATACAGTGGATATTATTTCATCCTGAAAAAGAAATTCTGACACGCTGAGGCATGGATGAATGTAAGTGAAATAAGCCAGACCCAGAAGAACAAATATTATATTATTCCCTGTATTTGAATGACTTAGGGTAGTCACATTCACGGAGACAGTGAGTGTGATGGTGGTTGCCAGGAGGAATACTGCTGAATGGGTACAGGGTTTCAGTTTGCAGAAATGAAAACGTTCTAGAGAGGGACAGTGGCGGTGGTCTCACAACAACGTGAACAGACTGAAGGCACTGAAATATACACTTAAAAAATGGTTAAATCAGTTTTATGTTGAGTGTATTTTCCCCGCCAAAATACCTTCACTAGGTTCTCATTTATTCCTTTTAATTTGAATATATTGTCATAATTACTCTCTGATTCTGGAAAGCGGCCACAGGAGCCCCTTCAAGCGACTCCAGCATCCCTGGTTGTTCTCAGCATTCCCTTGCTTTCTGGTGCTTTCTGGTTTCCGACGGACTTTTGCTTCCCCTCTCTCAGACTTGGACACATCTGTTTCTCCAAGGAGACCTGGTTCCTTCCGCCAGGAACGTGTAGTCAGAAACCAAGATCAGGATGCTAGGCTGCGTCCTTGGTTGCCTGTGCTGTCACCTTTCCAGTGGACAGAGCTGGAACCGAGAGACATACGCCCACAGACGCATGTATACCTACTTGCACTATATAGACACGAGCATGCAGGCTTTTTAATCATTAGTCTCCAGCTGAAACCCAACACCACAGTTTTCTCCATCTCACCTCACCCCAGTCTCGTATGTCTCTCTTCTCCCATAGTGCCAACACCTCTTGTTAAGAATACCAATGTGGGGCGGCGCCTGTGGCTCAATGGGTAGGGTGCCGGCCCGGTATACCAAGAGTGACAGGTTCGAACCCGGCGCTGGCCAAAACTGCAACAAAAACATAGCCGGATGTTGTGGTGGGCGCCTCTAGTCCCAGCTACTCAGGAGGCTGAGGCAAAAGAATCGCCTAAGCTCAAGAGCTGGAAGTTGCTGTGAGCTGTGACACCACAGCACTCTATTGAAGGCGATAAAGTGAAACTCTGTCTCAAAAAAAAAAAGAATACCAATGTGTTGAACACAATTTTAAGAGGGACTTAAATGCAACCAACATGTTTACTCATTTGCTCTATCTTTCAGTAAAAAAAGTAATTTTAGATTTATCACACTTACACCACAAATCATTTTTTTAAAATTAAAAGAACAGCTACTGGAACTGATGTTTAGAGAGTGCTGTGTTTTCTGGATGTATTTGCCACCTTATAGCGTGGGAGGGTGGGACTGAGGCCGTGGGGAAGGCGGTGATGGCAGCGGAGAATAAAAACAGGAATTTGAGAGGGGAGAGAGAGAGCCAGAGAGAGCAGGACAGGTCAGAGGAATCAGAGTTTTTTCAACATTTAAAACTTTCACAAGACTAAACCCTCCAAATAAGAGTGAGGCGTATAGGAGGTAAGAATTAGGAAAAGAGAAGCCATTAAAAAATCTGCTTTTCTGATTGTTGGAGTAATGCTTTGTATGTTTACTTGAACAACAAATAGTACACAAGGTCAGACTCAATGAAAATAGAGGGAAAGACAGCTGTTTTTTGTAAATTGTAAGATTTTATCCTGTTTTAGGGGGTTCAGTTGCTGTACTTGGCTTTGATGGTGACATTTTCTCAGATGTGGCATTGGTTGTTCTTAAAAATGAGAAATTGATTTATTTTTAAAAAGTTCTCCTGCCGTTGGGAGAGAACCAAATATCTCTTTCAAGTTGAGGAAAGAGCTTCCTTTTGGGACCTAACCTCTTCCTCACCCCAGGGAACAATTTGGACTTTTGTGTAGGAGTTGTATATGAGCAGCATATTGAAATAAGAGATCCTGTCTCTTCATTACTTAACTCAGAAACAAGCTTTTTTGTCCCTGCTGTGAGGCATTCTGATTTCTAAGAGAGATGGTGAGATAGAAACCTGCTCACAGTGGAGATGTTGTTAGGGCCTGAGGACTTACTAGCCTGTGACTGTGGGTACCTCAGTGGCTCTGAACTTCAGCAACTGGAAAATGGGGATGAATTTTGCCTTCTCATTTCATTTAGAATTTATGCCTTACATACTGTATTTCGAGATTTCAGATGACTTACAGGAAATGAGAAATCTCTAAAAACTCTGACAATGTCAGGAGAAATCATTAAGAGTCATGGGATGAATGGAGGAAATTAATGACACCAGGAACCCAAACTAAAATCTGTGTGGGAGGCAAGCGCTAATTTGTTTTGCAACCCTTTGCTGTCCAATTTGGTAGCCACTAGCACCAGGTAGCTCTCAAATCCTTAAAATACAGCCAGTTTGAATCAAGGTGGAAAACATATAATGGATTTCAAAGACTTAGTATAAATAAAAGAAATTAGAATATCTCATGAATTATTTTTTTACATTGATTGTGTGTTGAAATTATGTTTTGGCTGCATCAACTGATTTCATTAAAATTGATTTCTCGGCTCAGCGCCTGTGGCTCAAAGGGCTAAGGCGCCAGCCACGTACACCTGAGCTGGCGGGTTCGAATCCAGCCCGGGCCCGCCAAACAACAATGACGGCTGAAACCAAAAAATGCCCGGGCGTTGTGGCGGGCGCCTGTAGTCCCAGCCACTTGGGAGGCAGAGGCAAGAGACTTGCCTGAGCCCAGGAATTGGAGGTTGCTGTGAGCTGTGATGCCATGGCACTCTACCCAGGGTGACAGCTTGAGGCTCTGTCTCAAAAAAAAAAATAATAATAATAAAATTGATTTCTCTTGTTTCTTTTTATGGTTTTAATGGCCACTGAAAATATTTAAATTTCCTAAGTGGCTCTCACTGTATTTCTAGCAGATAGTGCTGGTCTAACCTATTTTCAGGAGGAAGTTAGGTCTCAAAAGGCCAAAAAAAAAAAAAGAGAAGGAAATATATTTGTTTCTATGTCTCTGTTAACTGATTACTGTATTTTGTGAGTGTTCATATAGAGCAGTGGTTCTCAACCTTCCTAATGCCGCGACCCTTTAATATATTTCCTGTTGGTCACGACCCAGAGGTTGAGAACCGTTGATACAGAGTGTGGTACTTGAGAGCTTTATATAAAAATAGGGGGAAAATGGTGACTTCTTGCCATAACCATAGTCCTTCATTTCTGTGGGAAAATCCTATCTTGGTTTACCCCTCTTTCTCATATCTGGAAATTTCTAATTAGCAAACAGTATGTGACTCAAAATCTACTCATTTCTTCCTCCTGGGTTCACCCATCCATTCATTCATCTGTTCATTACATGACTTTTACTTAGACACACTGCTGTATCCTCTGAGTACAAAGATGAATTATGACTCATCCTGCCTCTAAGAATCCCCATTCTGCTGAAGAATGAATGGGGAGAAGGAGGCAGCCACATTGACTAGTGATTTATAACAGCACCATGAACACTAGTCTGGAGCAATGTGCAAAATGTAAGTAGGAAGGGAGAAAGGCAACTAATGTTTGACTTGGCTCTCGGGTAACTCATAGTTTGATTATTTATGCTGTTATTCAAAAGGACTTTGCCAAGTGTACTTAAAGAGTTTGAAAGGAAAGATAGTAAATGTAAACAGTAAAATAATTTCTTCTTTATCTTATGCTTTCAAAAGAGCATTTATTATAAATGCATACTTTTTTCACTAGTCTGTGTCTACTTATGTTCTCAGATTTAGTCTGACCACCAAACTGTATACTTGGCCAGATTTACTTGCTATAAAAGCAGACTGGGTTATTTATTGATGAGCAATGTATTAGAAACCTGCTTATCATCAGGGAGAGCTTCTCCCTGGGGTTTCCCACTTTGAACTGATGTCTATAATTCTACATCCTCCTAGACAAGGGGGGTGATCAAAGACTTTTAACTCCTGAAGAACCTGTGAATTAGAATGTTAAGTAGACTAGACTTCCAGAAAAACTCAGTAGCCCAAAAGAGCCCATGGCCTTCCCCAACAGAAGAGTAGTCAGCTAGAGTGAATGTGGGCTTGTTTCTTTTATTTTTCCTCTGTAAGGGGAGATCATGTTTTTGTAGGCTGTTTCTTTTGCTTAGAAAAAGGCTGAAAACGGGTGGCGCCTGTGGCTTAGCGAGTCGGGTGCTGGCCCCATATACCGAGGGTGGTGGATTCAAAGCTTGCCCCAGCCAAACTGCATCAAAAATTAGCCAGGCGCTGTGGCGGGTGCCTGTAGTCCCAGCTACTTGGGAGGCTGAGGCAAGAGAATTGCTTAAGCCCAAGAGCTGGTGGTTGCTGTGAGCTGTGACTCCATGGCACTCTACCGAGGGTGATAGACTGAGACTCTGTCTCTACAAAAAAAACCAAAAACAAACAAACAAAAAAAGGCTGAAAACCAGGTTATGGTAATGAGTCTTCTAAGGAGCTTTTTCCTTTTTAAACATTTCTGGCTTTTGGCCTTTGGAGAGAGCTCTGTGTGGTCTTATGAGGTTGCTCAGTGGGGCTGAAGCCCTCCCGAAAGCAGATTCTCTGTAATAGCAGGTCCTCTGAAATGAAGATCTGGTTTCTATAGACTTGAGCAAGTGATCAAATATTTAAGGCTTTAAAAAATGACAGTGTTTATAAGGGCCCAAGAAAACAATTTCTGATAGAAGGTGGTGAAAAAGATTTGTTTCCATTACTCATGGCTCAAGTTGGCTGTGCTGGGAGTTACTTAAATTCTCACTTTTCAGATGGAAACTTAATAAAAGTGGGTGATAAAGCCTGTTGGAATGGGTAATTTGGGGCCAGAATAAGTAGAGAGGTGATAGGGTCTCATTGAAGGCTACTTTATGTACCTGTTTTTATATACATCCCATCTGTTGCCTTCTGCATTGGGATTTTGGCATTTTGGCCTATATGGAATGTAAACGTCTTTTTGTACTTGGTTAAGTCAGGTATTAGTTGTACTTCCATAGAACATGTTTAGAATTCAGTGCAAGCCCATAGCTTATGTCCAGGGATAAGGAGAGACAGGGTGGGAAATTAATATCATATGTTTTCTTAAATCATTTTTCACTTAGCAAGAGGCTACACTAAAGCTTTCAGAATCACTGACACTGGTGCATAACTGGTTCATGCAGTGTGAAAGCATTTTTGAGTACCTCCCATCTAGGTTCCTTACCTTTACATCTTCATGTCCCCCTAAAATGTCTTGAACGATATCCCCAAGAGCTGATGTTCATCACACCCCAATCGGCACAGTTTATCAGTCCATGAGGACTGGCCTTCAGAACGGGTTGTGTCGTAGTTGAGCATTAAAAAGAAACAGGGACTCCCAGAAGAAATGGAGTCGACACACTTTTCCTGATTCTTCCTGCTAAGTACTACTAAAAATCCTACATATTATATATAATACAAACATAAGAAGACTCTGAAAGGTGGACGGAATAAAGACCAGCAGACGCCTCAGGATCCAGGAAGAAAAGGCGGTGGTGAGCTCCCTCGTTTCTGTATTGCCTCATATATCCCAGACTCGGAGCTGAAGATGCCAGTAACTTAGAAACAGCAGGAGGCACAGACAAAATGTCTCCAACTAAGGCCTGCTCTTTCTCACCAAAGTACCAGGATAGGTCCAAGAAAGGATAACAAAAGGACAGCCTAGCAAGACTGACAACTTTTAAGCAATCTAGCCACCCTCTCTAGCCAAATACCACAGGGGGAAAAAAAAATGCCCCACCCACACCTTTGCCAGCAAAGACCCAGAGAAGAGTCTAGACTTTCATGCTCACAAAACACCCCTGCTCATGTCAGAGAAAGCTGGGACTTACATCCTCAAGAAGAGGTAATAAAGGACCCCTCCCTCACCTTTGGTTTGATGTCAGAGGAGGCCTAGTGGACAGGTAGGACTTTTCACCCCTGCCCCACATTAACAAGGCCACCTCCAACCTTGGTGTAGGTAGCGACCATGTGGGGAGCAGTAGCCAGGCTCTCCTACCTCTCCAAGCACAGAGGGATCAGCAGAGACCAAGGGGAGCTGGACCTCTCAACTCTCACCCAGCGGGATCAGGGAGCCCTTGCAATAGAGAGATGGCTTCTGCATCTCTTCCCCTGCCAGAGAAGGGTCAGAGTAAGCTGGCTAAAACAGAATAAGATACATTCTCATAATATCCAAAATGTCCAAGTGAATCAAAAGTCATTCATTATATTAAGTATTGGGATACTTTGCTAAGAAGAATATGTTCCAGCTCCATCCATGTAAACATGAAAGAGGTAAAGTCTCCACCTTTTTTTAAGGCTACATAATATTCCATGGTGTACATATACCACAATTTATTAATCCATTCATGGGTTGATAGGCACTTGGGCTTCTTCCATGACTTAACAATTATGAATTGGGCTGCAATAAACATTCTGGTACAAATATCTTCGTTATCATGTGGTTTTTGGTCTTCTGGATATATATCTAGTCGAAGAATTGTAGGATCGAATGGCAGGTCTATTTTTAGATCTCTAAGTATTCTCCAAACATCTTTCCAAAAGAATGTATTAGTTTGCATTTCCACCGACAATATAGAAGTATTACCTTTTCTCCACATCCACGGCAACATCTCTGGTTTTGGGATTTTGTGATGTGGGCTAATCTTACTGGAGTTAGGTGATATCTCAAAATAGTTTTGATTTGCATTTCTCTGATGATTAAGGATGGTGAACATTTTCTCATGTGTCTGTAGGCTATGTGCCTGTCGTCTTCAGAGAAGTTTCTCTTCAAGTCCCTTGCCCAACCTAAGATGGGATCACTTGTTCTTTTCTTGCTAAAACATTTGAGTTCTTTGTGGATTCTGGTTATTAAACCTTTATCAGAGACATAACCTGCAAATATCTTTTCCCATTCTGAAAGCTGTCTGCTTGCTTTACTTACTGTGTTCTTGGCTGTGCAGAAACTTTTTAGTTTGATCAGGTCCCAATAATGTATTTTTAGTGTTGCTTCAA
This sequence comes from Perodicticus potto, assembly GCA_963574655.1. Lineage (NCBI taxonomy): Eukaryota > Metazoa > Chordata > Mammalia > Primates > Lorisidae > Perodicticus > Perodicticus potto. The sequence goes on along the minus strand of CAUYRH010030191.1, from coordinate 28,303 downwards.
TTGCCTGGAGGTCCTTCTCATAAAATATTCACTCAGGTCGATTTCTTCAAGTGTTTTCCTGCACTTTCTTCTAGTGTTTTTATAGTTTCATGTCTTAAGTTTAAATCTTTAATCTAGTGAGAGTCTATCTTTGTTAATGGTAAAAGGTATGCATCCAGTTTCAGTCTTCTACAGGTCACCAGCCAGTTCACCCAGCACCATTTGTTAAATAGGGAATCTTTTCCCCACTGAACATTTTTAATTGGCTTATCAAAGATCAAATAACAGCAAGTAGCTGGGTTCATCTCTTGGTTCTCTATTCTGTTCCATACATCTACCTCTCTGTTTTTGTGCCAGTACCATGCTGTTTTTATCACTATTGATTTATAGTATAGTCTGAGGTCTGATAGTGTGATTCCTCCTGCTTTGTTTTTATTTCTGGGTAATGTCTTGGCTATTCTAAGTTTTTTCTGATTCCATATAAAAAGAAGTATTATTTTTTTGAGATCTTTAAAGTATGACAGTGGAACTTTAATTGGGATTGCATTAAAGTTGTATATTGCTTTGGGTAGTATGGACATTTTAACAATGTTGATTCTTCCCAATCATGAGCATGGTTGTGTTTTTCCATTTGTTAACATCTTCAGCTATTTCTTTTCTTAGAGTTTCATAGTTCTCTTTATAGAGATCTTTCTTGTCCTTTGTTAGGTAAACTCCCAAATATTCCATCTTCTAAAGTATCTCAAGAATGGAAGAAAAAGTATTCAGTGTACTCAGCCCTACTATGAAACCAATTTATAGCTTTCATATGAAAGCTATAAACCAATTATAGCCCAAGAATATGGGGAAAGGGGAGAGGGAGGGAAGGGGGAAGGATGGGTGGAGGGAGGGTAATTGATGGGACCACACCTATGGTGCATCTTACAAGGGTACATGTGACATTTACTAAATGTAGAATATAAATGTCTTAACACAATAACTAAGAAAATGCCATGAAGGCAATGTTAACCAGTTTGATAAAACTATTTCAGATTGCATATGGAACCAGCACATTGTACCCCACAATTGCATTAATGTACACAGCTATGATTTAATTAAAAAAAACTTATAGTAGTATATTAAGTATTGGGACAATCTCAAATTGAATGAAAGAGACAATCAGGATATGCCAATAATGGAATGACAGAGGAGTTAGTATGGTGTGAAAAAGATTTTAAAGCATCCATGATAAATATGTTTCAGTGAGTAATTATTAACAGGCTAGAAACAGGAAAAAAGCAGAAAGTGTCAGTAAAGAAAGAAAATATGTAAAGAGGAACCAAACAGGTGTCTTAGAACTAAAAAGTCCAATAATCAAAACAAAATAGTCAACGGATGGGCTGAGTCACCAAATGAAGGAAGACAAAAGAATTAGTGACTTGGAGACAGAAATTACACAATATGAGCAACACAAAATAGACTTTAAGTGCATGTCAAAGGGTTAAAAAGGCAAACTACAAACTGAAAGAAATATTTTCCTTTTGTTTTTTATTCAGACAAAGTCTCAAGCTGTCGCTCTGGGTAGAGTGCCTTGACATCACAGCTCACAGCAACCTCAAACTCTTGGGCTTAAGTGATTCTCTTGCCTCAGCCTCCTAAGTAGCTGGGACTACAGGTGCCCACCGCAATGCCCAGCTATTTCTTTGTTGCAGTTTTCATTGTTGTTTTAGCTGGCTCAGGCCAAGTTTGAACCCACCAGCCTCAATGTATGTGGCCAGTGCCCTACCCACTGATCTACAGGTGCTACCTGGGAAAAATATTTTCAAACCATATATCCTACAAAGGACTCAATCTAGGATGTTAAAATATCTCTCAAAACCCAACCATTTAAAAAAAAAAACTCCAAAAGATTCAATTAGAAAACAGGCAAAGGCAAGAAATATTTCACTAAAGGTAAACAGACAGCAAAGAAATCCATGAAGTGATGTTCAATGTCATTATCTATCAGGAAAATGCAAATTAAAATCACAATGAGAAACCACTATACCTATCAGAAATAGGTGGTATAAGAAAAAAAAAAACCACAGTGACAACATGAAATTCTGGGGAAAATGTGGAGAAATTAGCTCACTCATATGTTGCCGATGGGAATGTAAAATGGTACAGCCACTCTGGAAGATGGTTTGGCAGTTTCTTAAACATGCAACCACCATATAACCCCGCAATTGCACTCTTGGACCTTTATCTTGGAGAAATGGAGCCTATATCCATGCAAAAACCTGTACACAAATGTTTATAGCCACTTTATGGGTAAAAGCCAGAAGTTGGAAGCAACTCAAATATTTCTCAAAGATGAATGGTGAAACAGTGGTATATCCATGCCATTGCATACCACTGCACCATAACTAGGAACAAACTGTTCATACATTCAATAACCTGGATGAATCTTTCGGGAATTAAGCTGAGTAAATAAAGCCAATCCCAAAAGGGTGGATGCTATGTGATTCCATTATATGATAATCTGGAAATAAAATTGTAGAACTAGAGAACAGATTAGTGGTTGCCAGGGGTTAAGGATGGGACAGGAGGCAAGTGGTTATATCTATAAACTGCAATGTGAGGGATCCCTTGATGTTGGGAATGTTCTACATCTTGACTGTATTTGTGTCAATATCTTGGCTTTGATGTAATATAGCTTTATAATATGTTACCATTGGAGGAAGTTGAGTAGAGATTATACAGGATCTTTCTGTATTAGTTTTTTACAACCACCTATGAATCTATAAATATATCAAAATAATATAAAAAATAGTTACATTTCCCTTGCCTTAGTAAGTTTACTCTTAAAAAAATTTACCATAAGGGGTGGCGCCTGTGGCTCAAAGGAGTAGGGCACTGGCCCCATATGCCAGAGGTGGCAGGTTCAAATTCAGCCCTGGCCAAAAATCACAAAAAAAAAAAAAGAAAGAAAGAAAGAAAGAAAGAATCAGACCTGGGTGGCACCTGTGGCTCAGTGAGTAGGGCGCTGGCCCCATATAACGAGGGTGGCAGGTTCGAACCTGGCCTTGGCCAAACTGCAACAAAAAATAGCCAGGCATTGTGGTGGGCATCTGTAGTCCCACCTACTGGGGAAGCTAAGGCAAAAGAATCATCTAAGCCTAAAAAAAAAAAAAAGAAAGAAAAGAAAGAAATAGTTAGATCTACACAAATATCCTAGATCTTAAATATGTGTATTTTCTTTCTTTTTCTTTTTTGTAGAGACAGAGTCTCACTTTACCCTTGGTAGAGTGCCGTGACATCACATAGCTCACAGCAACCTCCAACTCCTGGGCTTAGGCGATTCTTTCCTGCCTCAGCCTCCCAAGTAGCTGGGACTACAGGCACCTACTGGCTATTTCTCTGTTTTGCAGTTCGGCCGAGGCGGGGTTTGAACCCACCACCTTCGGTATATGGGGCCGGCGCCCTACTCAATGAGCCACAGGTGCCGCCCAATATGTGTATTTCCATAGGAGAAAGCTTAAATTATGGCACATCATTGTGTTTATTCTACAGTCAGTAAGAATCACCTTCCAGGGTTTTCATTTTATTTTCTTTATTCTTATTTTTAAATATACATATATGCTATATAGAGTTTTTTTGTTTTTTGCCTTTTTTTTTTTTTGTATGTGTGCCTTGCTTTACAACAGACAAAGCTGGAAGACTTCTAAAGTTGGAAGTCTATGTAATGATACACTTGGCTATATACAATGTAGGTAAAAAAAAAAAAAGCACTATACTCAATTCTTTGCAATATGGTCACAAGTTTATTTTTTTAAGTATTTTATAAATTATAAAGTATTGAAAGAGATTTACCAACAGTACTAAATGTTTCATATTTTTAAATCATCCTTCTGGCATTTTCCAGTTTTATAATGAACTTTTAAAACCATGAAAAATGAGCTTATGAAATTAGGAAAAATTACAAATACCATTTAAGAGAGTGGTGGTTTTTTCGAAGAGTTTGGTGCACGCACATTGCTAAATGACTTACCCTTTTCCTTAATACCATCCCATAGTTCCCCCTGTGTGTGGAATTCCCCCACAGAGAAGCATTTTGCCTGTTGCTCTCCTCAATCCAGAGCATACTTGACATTTGCTCCCCCCACATTAGGCCAAAGTGTCAAAAAATTCCACTGTGTAATTCCTTACAGCTGTTAGCATTAGTGGATTTTTGCCAGAGACTCGTGTGCCCAGGACTTTACAGAATGGGAAGGTGAGGGAGTGCAAGGGCAGACACCCGTTTCTGGAGTCTAAATCTTTTTATCATGTTACTCCAAAACTTGCCCCCTACAATCCAGGAGGACCAGAGAAGCCATCACCATGTCCCAGATGGGTCATTACATTGTAGAAAAAGCTAAGCTCCTGGCACCCCTCAGCATGGAGAAATCTGTGGGTGATGAGACCAAAATTAAGCCTGATTGATAGGATAGTGTTTCCCTAGAGCTATGAAATACTAATAAAAACCATTTTTCTAAAGATGTAGAAGTGTGTCCTGTGCCCACTCTATGCCAGGCATTATCCTAAGCAAGTTCACACACATTATATCACATAATCCCTGCAATACCCCCAGGATGCAGTCCCAGGATCCATCCATCCACTCACTAACTGTACCCACTACAGGCAAGCCCTAGTCCAGGTGTGTCGTCAGATTCATGAACAAAAAAGATCCTGGTACATTTTGTTTTCATTTGGGTTAATTTGTAGATGAAAGCTAACGAATAGGTTACTGTAATTAGTTTGCCATGACAAGTAAGTAACATAGTGCTAGGTTTTGACCCCAGGCAGTCCAACTTCAGAAGCTGAGGACTTGGTCATCATCACAGAAGTATTTCCAGGTGCAGCAATGCGAGCACTAATGCTACGATGGGGCAGGACGAGCTGCCAATGTCATTTATGCTAATTTCTGTTGCCAAATGAGAATGACACTTGGTAGTTGTTTGTATATTTTATAGATCATAAAGTATATGTGTATCAATATATGAGATCATAACTATATTTATGTTTGATCAGTTTAATTCATTCAGTGCTTACTGAGCACCTGTTACATGTCAGGTACATTGTCTTACTTTCAAGACGTTCAAAGTTCAGCGGGGAAGGCAGGTGGGTCAGCACTTACTCAGTGGTGAGTGCTCTGAAGTGAGTTCAAGGTGCCCAGGGGCATACAGAAGGTGCACAGGTTCAGCCCTGGTAGTCTGAGGCCCAGGTGGGTGCTGTCTTTGTTTTACAGGCAAAGAAAGGGGCTCAGGGAGGCTCAGTGTCCAGCCATGGTCCCGTTGCTGGGAGCTGGAGGGGTATGGTTTGAAACCAGGACTTCTGAGTACTGGTCTAATGTGGTCTTTGTCTCCCTGGAGGTGCAATTTCTGGAGTGTCCATGTCAGGCCCAGATCAGCTTCCTCACAAATGGAGGCACCACTGGATAGATCACACCCAGTACTCCACCTTTTGGGTTCCAAGCTCTCTGGGAAAAGCTGGAATTGGAGACAAGGCTAGTAGTCCTCATCAAAGGCTAGTAATCCTCATCATGCATGCTGCTTTCACTCAAGTAGAGTCCCGGTGGGGAACTCTAAGGTCATGGGAAAGAACAGATGGTCTTTGAGCACATCTGCCATGGAGGGGGAAACAAGATGTAGAGGATACAGATTTCAAATTGGGAAAAAGAGTGCCATTTTCACAAAGTGTCTTTGATGGGAAAAGAGAAAAAGGAATTTGCAATAGAAGACTACGTAGGCAGCCTCTCTGTGATATTAAGACCTAAGCAGCAAATACTATTCGAAGTTACCATTCGAGAAAGTGGAATAGTGGGTACAAAAACTTTTTGTATTTTTCATGTTATATTTTTCTCTATGCCTTTTTTGTTTGCTTGAAATATTGCATTCATAGCACAAAGCTTATCATGAGTAAGGCATAACTTTTGATTAATCTCAACCCACAGTAGGCACTTTACTGATTTCAATCACCTTGACCTTTACTAAACAGGCACATTGTTAGCCTAAGGTCTAGTTCAAGTGTTACATCCCCCACATGTAGACCTCTCTGATTCCCCCTCCTGGCTGAGAGCATGTGTGGGGAATTCCTGTCTCTTTTGGCGGATCCAGGTCCCTCTTCTCCTGCTGCACCGTCTGTTCAGCTCTGTGCTTGTGGCAACCCACAGCCTGGACCTTGCAGTGTCTCCTACGTGGAAGAACAGCCTCTGATTCCAGAGGTTGGAGCCAGTTGATGCTTTAAGCTCTGAGAGTTGCACTTTTTAGTTCTTAGGGTGGGTTACTGTGGCTGAGTGTTGTGTCTATATAAAATGTGAAACCATGGAAGGAAAATATACAGAGAACACGTGCCCGCACCGGCAGCAAGCTCCGAGGAGCTGGTGTAGTCCGTGGTGTTGATTTCCCTTCGGGTGAGAGAGCCCTGACCCCTCCCTTAGAGCCTATTTGTTGGCCCCAAAAGGCACCTGCTGACATTCAAGTTTATACTGTCTTTAAAATCGTATGAATCTGGGCTCTGAATAAACAGGGCAATCTAGGGCAAAGCTCATCTGGAAGGGATTTAATGACAAGGGTTTAAAGATTCCCTATTTTATGCTCTGTGAAAACTTGCCTCCAGTAGCTATAGCTTTCCATGAATCGATCAAGGTGAAAGCCAGCCATGCGGTGTTAATACTTTGCTTATGGGGATGGATTATACACAAATTTCCTAAAAGACAGTTGTTGCAGAAATGGTACTTTTCCACTCTCATAATTTAAAATGTCATTATTTGCCAAAGGAAGGAAAAAAGTAAATTCCTTCCATATTTATTCATTTTCAGAGGATACAGTAAAAGATTCCAAGGACAACGTAGATGTTTTCCTCCCGGAGAGCATTTCCCAATGCGGAACGTTTCCTGGACATCAGTCCTGCTCGCCTTGGGATCTGTTCCTTGCAGAACAAGTCCCAGGTCTCCCTGGAATCATACACATTCTCATCCCTTTCATGAAATATTATCCACTCCGGGAAGAAAGCTGACCGAGAAGGAGCAAGACTTGTTTGTTTAATAGAGCAAGTAGCCTTTTTTAGTGCCTGGCTAAGTCATGACAGAACAACTTGTTTGTAAAGAAACAGAGCATTAAAAATTAATGTGTATATACTTTCTCCTTCCCAAGGGATGTTCCTGTGTATATACTTCCCTGTGTATATACTTTCTCCTTCCCAAGTTATGTTCTGTTGTGGATTTCTCAGAGTGCCTGAAGGCATAGAGCATCTTGGTTTCTTATTCACTGGGAAATGTTTCAAGCATACAGCAAACTATAGAGCATATAATAAATGTCTTCTTACCCACCACTCAGTTTGCTCATAACTATTGACTCATTTATTATATTGTCAGTGTAAGTAATATTAGCTGCTGTAACAAAATACCATCAAATCTCAGTGCCTCAACACAAGAGCAGTGTATTTCCTGTTCATATAAGGTCAGACAGTCTTCTACCATGCAGTGACTTAGAGATCCAGGCTCCATTCATACTGTGCTTCTGTCCATCTTGGACATATTACCTCCCCTCTGTGAGAGGGCTAATTAGCCAAGAGCAAATTCCCCATAAATGACTCTATACCGAGATGGGTGACAAGAATTTATCCTTGGTTGATTACCTGCTACTTAGCTACACTCCAGTTTTGTTTCGATTTTCTTTTTATATTGAAAGGGAGATTTTTTTCCTGACTCCTCCAAGGCAGCGCATTCACTGTGTAGCAAACTGGTATGTTACATAGTCCTTTCTTTGGTCTAACCTAAGTCTGAGCCCCATTTCTTTGTGGTGTTCTTTAAGTGATGAGAGTTTCCATTATTTGTAAAACCATTTGCATGGTTGAAGGTCCTTCTCTCTTTGGTTTTCATCTCTAAAGTTAAATACTTACAGTTCAGTATTGCCTTGTAGTTAGAAATTTCCAACTCTTTAAGAACAATTTTCCAAAGTGTGTTCCTTAAATGGGATTTAAATAAATGTTAAATCTAAAACGGTTAAATATGTTAGAGAAAGAGAGTGCTCAACAAAGCAAAATGGTCTCAAGTGTTCTGAGGACATTTCAGCACCCTTTACACTAACGTGCATTCTGAGTTTCTGGAAAGAAACTCTGCAGTGTTGCCCACATATCTTTGATGATGCAATTTTCCTATAGAGAAGCAACACTGGTAGAGAGTTCTGGGGAATTAATTACGTTTTAAGAAGCTGTTTGCTTTAAGGTTTTGTATTTCTTCATAGTTTAATCTTGATAAATTATGTGTGTCTAGAATTCATTTCTTTTAGCTTCTTCAACTTACTGGCACACAGTTACTCATAATAGTCTGTAATGTTTCTTTTATTGCTGTGGTTTCAGTTCTGTCTCCTTATTTCTTGGGTTTTATTCCCTTAGTAGAGCAAAAAGTTTGTTGATGTCACTTGTCTTTTCAAAAAAACAACTTTCCATTTCATTGATCTACTTTCATTTATGCCCCCTCTGATTTTTATTATTCCTTCTACTAATTTTGGGTTTGGTTTATTCTTACATTCCTAGTTCCTTGTGATGCATCATTAGATTGTTGATCTGAAGTGTTTATCCTTTTTTGATATAGGCATTTCTTGCTATAAACTTCCCTCTTAGTAGTGTTTTGGTATATCATATTTCCATTTTCATACGTTTCAAGAAATTTTGAAATTTTAATTTTGTCATTGACCTGTTGGTGGCCAACCAGGAGCATGTTGTCTCATTTCCAAGTGTCTGTGTACTTTTGAAGTTCTTCTTTTTTGTTGTCAGAAGAGATACTTGGTATGATTTTTGCTTTTTTGAATTGGTTGGGACTTGTTTTGTGGCCTAAGATATGGTCAGTTCTGGGGAATGTTCCATGTGCTGATGAGAAGAATGTGTATTCCTTAGCAGCTGGATGAAATATCTATAAACGTCAGGCTTGTTGAGTCTGGTGTGTAGTTCAACTCTGATGTTTCTTTGCTGATGTTTGATCTAGAGGATCCGTCCATTACTGAGAGTGGGGTATTGAAGTCCACTCTATTGAAGTCTCTCTCTCCCTTTCCATCTATTAATGTTTGCTCTATAAGCTTGAGAGCTCTGGTGTTGGCTGCATAGATGCTTATAATTATTATGTCCTCTTGCTGAGTTGACCCCTTTATCATTATATAGTGACCTTCTTTGCCTCTTTGACAGTCTTTGATTTGTAGTCTGTTTTATCTGATAAAAATATTGCTAACTCATGCTCTTTTTTGGTTTCCACTTGCATGGAATGTCTTTTTCTACACCTTTACTTTCAGTCTGTGTGTTTTTTTCTTTCTTTGACAGGGTCTTGCTCTATTAGCCAGGGTGGAGTGCAGTGGTAGGATCATGGTTCTAGAATCATAGCTCTAGGATCATAGAGTTTGCAGCCTCAAACTCGTGGGAGAAAGCAATGTTCCTGCCTTAGCCTCTTAACTCACTAGGATTACAAGTGTATGCCACCAAACCTGGCTAATTTTTAAACTTTTTGTAGATAAGGGTCTTGTTGTGTTGCCCAGACTGGGCTCAAACTCCTGGCCTCAAGCAATCCTCCCTCTTCCATTCTCTCAAGTATGGGGATTATTGGTGCAAGCCACTGCACCCAGCCTATGTTTGTCTTTGTAAGTGAAGGGGGTTTATTGTATGCAGCATATAGTTAGTTCCTTTTTCTTTCACCATTCAGATACTCTATGCCTTTTAATTGGAGAATTGAATTTGTTATCATTCAGTGTTATTATTGATAAATAAGGACTTACCACTGCCATTTTGTTGCTCATTCCTGGATTTTTTTTTTTTTTTTTGAGACAGAGCCTCAAGCTGTCACCCTGGATAGAGTGCTGTGGCATCACAGCTCACAACAACCTCCAATTCTTGGGCTCAAACGAGTTTCCTGCCTCCGCCTCCCAAGTAACTGGGACTACAGGTGCCTGCCACAACGCCCGGCCATTTTTTGGTTGCAGCCATCAGGGCTGGATTTGAACCCGCCAGCTCAGGTGTATGTGGCTGATACCCTAGCCCGTTGAGCCACAGGCACTGAGCCTCGTTCCTGGATATTTTAAAATATTCTCTTTGTTCTTTCTTATTGTCTTCCTTTGTCCTTTTGTGGTTATGAGATTTTCTCTAGTAGTAACTTGTAATTTGTTGCTTTTTATTTTTAGGGAATCTGTTATAAGTTTTTGCATTTTGGTTATCATGGAGCTTACAAAAAACATCTTCTAGATATAACAAGTCATTTTAAAGAGATGGCAATTTATCTTAAATTGCAAAGAAAAAAATAGAAACAAATTAAAAAACAGCATTACATTTGAACACCATCTCCCCAACATTTTGACTTTGTTTTGTCAGTTTATAGAGGGTTCCTTCCAAAATGTATACACTTTAAGAAAGGAAATAACTGTTAACAATATAATGTTCAATATATACTGATAGTAAAAGATAAATACAAGTCACATCTGACTTTTGCAATTACAAAGTGGTTACCGTCAGCATCCAGACACTTCTGATTATGGCAAACTACTGCTTGAGCAACACTGACCAGTGTCCACCTAGATCCCTCCCTGCACATGCTGTTTCTCTTCTACCACTAGTGTAGTTTTCTACAGTACCCCACATTCTTTAAGGTACCCCACAGGTAGAAGTCAAGGCAAGTTAAGTCAGGAGAATGTGAGGGGAATCTCAATTGTACCTCTTTGTCCTATCCATGTCTTGGCAAATTCTCATCAAGGTAAGCTCCCATTTCTCAATGCATGTAATAATCTTGGCATGAAAACTTTCCATTTCGCTATTTCCAGAATGTGTTATATGCTAACTCCTGTCTTACATACCCACTGTTCGGTAGACTTCTGTGCCGAGCGTGTACACTGTTCCAACACCACAGCCGAAGCAGGACGTGTTGCTATGCCAGGCCTCCTGGATCTTCCCTGTGCACATCACACACAGCAGCACGCATCTCAAACTTGTCATGAGTGCGTGGAGTTGTTAGATGTGTTAGATGTTCTGTTGCATACTTACACCTCCATTGTCGTACTTCCACAGCGTTCTTGGATTTCAAATACCACTTCAAAATGGCGCTGCTCTTCTCAAACAACAACCATGTTCCCGCTATTTTCTTTGAGTGTCCTGCCTGTTGCATAGTGATGCTACCATTCGTCTGATTAACACCATCTTTTGAGCAAACGTCATACTACACATTGCTACGGTAATTCAATTCAACTTCGAAAAGTAATACATAGATAATATCTTTTAAGATGTATATACATTTTTAGGGTACTGCTGGTATTTTTATACTGCCAATCCCCTAACAGGTTGCTGTAATTAATTTTTTTGATAGCTTTGATTTTAGGTTTCATGTTACAGTTATGAGTGGAGTATACACCACAGTGCAGTATTAGAATATTCTGGATTTGTTTGTGTACTTAATTTTACCAGTGAGTTTATACTTTCAAGTTAGTGTTTTTTTTTTTTTTCTTTCCAATTGGAGAACTCCCTTTAGTATTTCTTGTAAGACAGGTCTGGTAGTGATACAATCTCTCAGCTTTTGTCTGGGAGACTTTATTTTTCCTTCATATTTGAAGGATACAACTTCGCAGGATAAGTATTTTTGACAGGCATTTTTTTTTTTTTTTAAAGCCAGAGCCTCACTTTATCGCCCTCGGTAGAGTGCCGTGGCAGCTCACAGCAACCTCCAATTCCCAGATAAGGCTATTGTCTTGCCTCAGCCTCCCAAGTAGCTGGGACTACAGGTGCCTGCCACAACGCCCAGCTATATTTTTGTTGCAGTTCGGCTGGGGCCAGGCTTGAACCCACCACCCTGAAAACATCATCATACTCCCTCCTTGGCCTGTAGTGTTTCTGTTAAGAAGTCTCTTGCCAGATGAATTGGAGCTTCTCTGTATTTGCTGCTTTTCCCTTGCTGCTTTTAGATTGCTCTCTTGTCCTTGACCTTTGAGAATTTGATTAGTATATTCCTTGATGGTAGTCTTATTTGGGTCATACTTACTTGGTGTTTTCTGACCTTATTGTACTTACATATTAATCTCTTTCTCAAGTTACAGAAAATTTTCTATTATTTCTTTGAATAAACTTTCTGCCTCTTGTTCTTTCTCAACTCCCTCTTGAACACCAAAAATTCCTTTTTTTACTTTCTTTCTTTTTTGGGGGGGGGGACAGAGTCTCACTTTGTTACCTTTGGTAGAGTGCCGTGGTATCATAGCTCACAGCAACCTTAAACTCTTGGGCTCAAGCCATTCTTTTGCCTCAGTCTCCCAAGTAGCTGGGACTATAGGTGCCCACCATAATACCCAGCTATTTTTAGAGACAAGGTCTTGCTCTGGCTTAGGTTGGTCTTGAACCCATGAGCACAGGCAATCCACCTGCCTTGGCCTCCTAGAGTGCTAGGATTATAGGAGTGAGCCACGATGCCCGGCCATTGATAATTCTTCATTTTGATCTTTTGACTAAAAATACCATAACTATATATTTTCAAATAGCCTTTCTTCATGCTTACTGAGTCTTTCCTCTGCTTGATCGATTCTGCTGTTGAGAGCCTCTAATGAATTTTTTCAGTTCAGTAAACGTATTTCTTAGTTTTAAGATATCTGTTAGTTTTTTATTATTTCAATATTTTTGTTAAATTTCTCTGATAAACTTCGGAATTGCTTTTCTGTGTTATCTTGAAGATCATTGAATTTCCTTTAAACTACTATTTTGAATTCTTGGTCAGAGTTCACATATTGCATTGTTAGGGTCAGTCATGGTTTTCTTTGTCTGTTTGGGAAGGTCATGGTTCCCTGTGTACTGGTTTTTTGTAGATGTACTTCTATTCTTTGCATTGAAACATTAATTATTAATCCAAGTCTTTACTATCTGGCTTGTTTTGGTTTTTATTGGATGTGTTTGCTTAGATTCTTTGTAATTTACCTGTTGATTTTCTAGGCTTTTTTTTTTTTTTTTCCTGGTAGGTTACTGCTGCTCTTTCAGCACTATATGATGCTTTAAGCCCAGGCTTTTCTTGGTTTTAGTAAACAGAGTGTTGCCCTCCCAAATAGGGGAGATTCCAAAGGATATCACAATAGTGTGGGAAGGGGACCTGTGGAATGTACCTCCTTCAGTGTGGTGCTGCTGAACAGCCATGCCAATCTGGATCTCCTTAGGCTGAGTTACAGAGCCCTGTTTTCAGGGCAGGTAGTCCTGCCTCTCTGGCTTTGTCTCTGTCCTCAGGGATATTTCTCCCTTTAGGCACTCATAATGCTTCCCTTCAGTTAAGGTAGAGTCAGTTCTCCTGATGGATCTCAAGATGGGGGGGAAGCTGGTTGTACACCTTGATCTCATTTTTCTAGTGTAGAAACCATACATCAAGGGAAATTATTTATCCATTTTGTGCCAGGCAGATAGGATGGCGAATATGTCATGGGTATAGAAGTTTTATTCTCTTACCATCTGCTTGGAAATTTTTCATTTCTTTGTGGCCCCAGAAGCTGTCTGTTCCTCATCTTTGAGTTCTGGGATGTTTCTGGTGATAATCTCAGCTCTGTATATTTGTTTTAGCTTTCTGTGGAGTGGAGTGAAGCCAGGTTGCTTCTACATCACCATTTGGGAATGTACATTGCTTTAAATGTTTATCATTTTTTCTGAATCCTCAAAGTTATCCAACCACTTTTAGATGGTGGTCCAGGTGTCAAATGTAATGCCAACTGGGTTTTTACTGACTCTAGTAACCAGCTTTGTGTGTTTAATTTTGTGATTGATGTTCATCATAACAACTCTGCAAGATGGTGAAACCTGGAAGTGTCTTTGAAATGCTAAAAAGAAATTAGCTCTTTTTAGGATAGCTTCAATGATAGGTTCTTATAATTTCTTCAAAATCTATAATTCATAAGTAGCTGTTTATTCATTTTGTTTGGTTTTTAGAGATAGGGTCCGATTATATCACCCAGACTGGAGTGCAGGGCCCCAATCATAGTTACCTGTAACCTTGAACTTCTGGGCTCAAAGAGTCCTCCTACCTTAGCCTCCCAAGAGCCTAGGAATATAGCACATGATACCACACCTGGTTAATCTTTTTACTTTTTGGAGAGATGGGGTCTCACTATGTTGCCCAGACTGGTCTTAAACTCTTAGCCTCAAATAATCCTCCCTTGCTCGCTTCCCAAAGAGCTGGTATTAAAGATGCGAGCCACTATGCCCCACCCCATAATTTTTAATAAACAAAAATATTCTAGTTTTTAGCTGTGAACATGGTGTGTATATATGTTATGTATGGCCTGTGTTTAGTTAGGACCCAGTATCTCCTATTTGTGGTTTTAGGTACATCTAAAACAGCAACATGGTTCTCCTCACATTTTTGGTATATGTGCTGCCGAGGCGAACACGTCCTGCTCACATTTTGTATCTCTTGGATGTATTATAGCTTTATGACTTAAAAAGTGCATTATGTGCTGGTTTATTTGGCATTCACAAAAATACTGTGAGACGTTATTCCTGTTTTACACAGACATACTATAAGATATTATTCTCATGAAACTAATCAACAACTTTCATATGAAGGCTATATCCCAATTATAGCCCAAGAATATGGGGAAGGGGCAAGGGAGGGGAGAAGAGGAGGAAGGATGGGTGGAGGGAGGGTAATTGGTGGGGTCAATTACCACCAATTACCTATGGTGCATCTTACAAGGGTACAGGTGAAGCTTACTAAATGCAGAATATAAATGTCTTAACACAATAACTAAGAAAATGCCATGAAGGCTATGTTAACCAGTTTGATGAAAATATTTCAGATTGTATATGAAGCCAGCACATTGTACCCCTTGATTGCACTAATGTACACAGCTATGATTTAATAACAAAAAAATCAAAAAAAAGATTATTCTCTTTTTATAGGTAAGAAAGCGAGGACATGGAAATGTTAACTAATTCAAATTCCTTCAACTACTTAGTTTTTTTTTTTTTTTTTTTTAAATCAAAGTAACTCAGGTACCATTACTTTTTAAAAATCCTGTCAGGTAGTCTCTCTTATTGGAGTTTCACTTCCTGTGGTTTCAGTTACTCACGGCCAAACCTAGTCCAAAAATATTAAAAGGGAAAATTCCAAATGTAAACAATTCAAAAGTTTTATATTGCATACCATTCTGAATAGCATGATGAAATCTCTTGCCATCCAGCTCTGTCCTACCTGGGCTGTGAATCATCTTTTGGTTCAGCATATCCTTGCTGTCTGTGCTCTCTGCCCAATAGGCGCTTAGTAGCCCTGTTGGTTATCAGATGAAAAAGCAGAGATCAAGCAAAACTCATTGGGTTGCGTTTTTGCTTTACTGCATTTTTCAGATATTGTGTTTTCTTACAAGTTGAAGGTTTGTGGTAAGCCAGCCTCAAGTAAGTCTGTCCATTGGCACAATTTTCCCGACAGTATGTGTTCACTTTGTGTCTCTGCGTCACATTTTGGTAATTCTCACAATATTTCAAACTTTTTCACTATTGTATCTCTTATGATGATCTGTGGTCAGTGTTCTTTATCTCACCATTGTAATTGTCTGGGGGCACCACCAACACACCTATACATAGTTTAAGATGACAGTCAGTCAATAAATGTTGTATGTGTTCTGACCGCTCTGCTGACTAGTGATGCCCCATCTCCCTCCCTCTTCTCTGGCCTACCTACTCACTAAGACACAGAAATATTGAAATTAGGCCAATTAATAACTGCCCAATGACTTCTGAGTGTTCAAGTGAAAGGAAAAATCATGTATCTCTCACTTTACATCAAAAGCTAGAAATGATAAAACTTAGTGAAGAAGCCATCTCGAAAGCTGAGAAATGAGGCCTCTGTGTCAGTTAGCCAAACTGTGAGTGCAGAGAACTTACGGATATTAAAATTCCTGTGGATACACAGAGGGTAAGAAAGCAAAACAGCCTTATTGCTGACATGGAGAAAGTTTTAGTGCTCCAGAAATATCACACTAGCCACAAACTTCTCTAAAGCCAAAACCTAATGCAAAGAAAAACCCTGATTCTCTTCAGTTCTGTGAAGGCCGAGAGAGGTGAGGAAGCTTCAGAAGTTTGAAGCTAGGAGAGTTGGGTTCAAGGAAGGAAGCCATTTCTGTGACATAAAAGTGTAAGGTGAAGCAGCAGGTGCTTATAAAGAAGCTGCAGCAGGTTCTCCAGAAGATCTCGCTAAAATCATTGATGAAAGTCACCATATTAAACAACAGATTTTCAATGTAGACAAAACAGCCTTCTACTGGAAGAAGATGCCATCTAGGACTTTCAAGCTAAAGTGAAGTCAATGCCTGGCTGAGAAGGTTCAGAGAATAGGCTCTCTGGTTAGGGGTTAATGCAGCAGATGGCTTGAAAGTCAAGCCAATACTCCATTCCAAAAATTCTAGAGTCCTTAAGAATGACAGTGAATCTACTCTACCTGTGCTTTATAAATGGAGCAACAAAGTCTGGATGACAGTACATCTGCTTACAGCATGGTTAATTGAATATCTTAAGCCCACTGTGGAGATTTATTGTCAGAAAAAAAGGTCCTTTTCACATACTGGTCATTGACAATGCACCCAGTCACCCAAGACGAGATGTACAAAATTAATGTTGTTTTCATACCACTAACACTAAATCTAGTCTTAAGGCCATGGATCACGGAGTAATTTTGACTTTCAAGTCTTTATGATTTAAGAAATACATTTTGTAAAGCTATAGCTGTCAATGATAGTGATTCCTCTGATGGATCTGAGAAAAGTAAACTGAAAACATTCTGGAAAAGATTTACCATTCTAGAGCCATTAAGAACATTTGCGATTTATGGGAGAAGATCAAAATATCAACATTAACTAGAGTTTAGAAAAAGCTGATTCCAACCTACATGGATAACTTTAATAAGTTCAAGTCTTCAGTGGAAGAAACAATTGCGAATGTGGTGGAACTAGCAAGAAAACTAAAATTAAAAGTAGGAAGCTGAAGATGTGACTGAATTTGCAATCTCTTGAACAGATAAGGAGTTGCTTCTCGTGGTTAAGCAAAGAAAGTTTCTTGGGATAGAATCTACTCTGGGTGAAGATACTGTGAACATTGTTGAAATGACAACAAAGAATTTAGAATTTTACATAAACTTACTCTAATTTTGAAAGAAGTTCTAGTGTTGGTAAAATGTTATCAAATGGCATAACATGCTACAGAGAACTCATTCATGAAAGGAAGAGTCAATTGATGTGGCAAACTTTATCTTATTTTAAGAAACTTCCACAGCCACTCCCACCTTTAGCAACCACCACCATGATCAGTCAGCAACTAACAACTTAGGACCCTCCACCTGCAAAAAAGATATGACTTGCCAAAGGCTCAAATGATTGTTAGCATTTTAGTGCTCTGAAGCTGAACCCACAATATCTCTGCGTTATATCTGTAAATATAGTAGAACCTCCCTAGATGACCACTTCCTTACATTGACCACCTGTTTAAATTGACCTAATTTTCATAGACTGGACATGTACTACATGTATATACCTTTATAGTAGGCCTAGTTCCTTATGTTGACGAGTTTCTTACAGTCCCTTGGGCGGTCAACTTACAGTGTAGTATATAGAATACATACACATGTGTGTAATTTTTGTTGTCCATGGTTTCAAACATTCACTGGGGGTCATGAAACATATCTCCTGTGGATAAGAGGGAACTACTGTTGCCTCATCCCTCAGTCATACTACCCAGAAATGATCACTTTGAAGGTTTTAGCAATTTCTTTTGTTAATAATCTCCATACGTGGAAGCTTTAACCTTACATTCTTATTTACTTTTTATCACAGAAGGAATTATATATCCTTTCCCACAACACGTGTGACCATACCCACACACACATGCTTTCACTCCTTGTATTGTTATATAACAATTTATAATGAAATCATTTATCATTGTTGTGATTATATACATATTGTTCATAGTTGAGCCATTTTTTTACCATGATTACATTCACCTTTTGTACACATTTCAATTTTTTTCAAGAAGATTGTTTTATATGCCTAGCATTAGTTAATTTCTAAACTTTCAGATAGAATTGTAAAATTCATTTTAATGTGGTAAGACAAACTATATCATCTATAAATTCCATTTTCTTCCCTTGGATTCATTTTACTTCAAGTCCTTTATCCCCCTGCTTTGAGCTAGATTGATTGTTTTCTTGGTTAATTATAAACTCTGATTATGAAACTTCTCTTTACAGTGTTTAAGGTGTTATTTCTTCTTTCTGATTCATTAAGTTTTTGCCTGGAGCACATCCTTTAATAGTCTCCTAAGAAAAGAAGCATGGGAGAGAGGAGTTTTTTGTTTTCTGTTTTTATTTGTTTGTTTTTTGCATTCTTGAATGTCTTAGTGCCTTTATTCTACCCTTACACTTGATCAGTATTTGTATGGGTATTGAATTTTAGATTGAAAGTCATTCTCACTCTGATTTTAAAGACTATTGTGTCTTAGCTTGCTTTTTTTTTTTTTTTTGAAAACTCTAATACCATTCTGATTGTTTTTTTCTTTCCACATGATCTTCTTTCTTGAAGAATTTAATGAATGTCTTTTTATCCCTGCTACTATTGATGTATTTTTCGTTTATTGTCCTGGATCTGAAGATTTGTGTGATCTAGTCCTTGGCATTTCCATTTAAGACACCTTTAAAAAAGTCTTTCCATTTGCTCTGTTCTTACTTTCTAATCCCATTAGCTAAATATTAGACTGTGTGGATGGTTGTCTGGTTTTCTTATTATTTTATTTCTGATTTCTACATCTCTTTGTATTCTATATCTATGGGAATTTCTTCAGTTTTCCCCACCTGACCCATTAATTTTTTAACATTCTTCTTCTCCAAATATTCCCTTTTTATAGTACTTTGTTCTTATTTTATTTTTTCTGATTCCTAAAGATATTAATTATTATAAAATTTTATAAAATTATTCTTCTCTGCACCGTCTCTGTTCCCCCAAATTTGCTTTATTTTCTTTATATCTTTCTGTTTTATGTTAGAGGTTGTCTTTACCTGTTAGCTTTGACTATTCCTTCTTACTTAAGAGCTAGGCACTATAAGAGAGATTAAGAAGTTCTGTGCTGTGGGTGGATGATTAGATGGTTTTATTATGGGGTTTCAAATGTCTATAATTATGGGCTTTTTCTCCAGGGCAGGTCTGTTTTCCTACAAAAGAATGTCCTGGTCTCAAGTCTGGCTGCCATCTTCTGAGTAGAAGAATAAGGGTAGAGGGCTCATGATTCAGTACAAAGACTTTTGGTTAACATACCTGTTTTTAAAATGTAACTTCCTCCTCAAACTATACTTGGTATCCCCATATTCTCTGGCTGACGGAGCAAATTATACAATTCTGACAAGGTGAGATGATTATGTGGAGGGTAGGATCCAGCTATTTCTCATACAGACTTTCCCTCAGCCAACTCCACTGCCCTCAAGGATACGTCCTTTCTAAATGGTAGGCCTCTCAACCCAGGATGAGCCTCTGTGGTGTTCTGCAGTGGTGTTCCACTGACTTCTTTTGGGCTTCTCCCTCGAGATACCATCTTTCAGCTCTCTTAGCTATTGAGGGCTGCACACTCACTTACCTGCATCTGTTTTCCATTTCCTCAAATTTTTCTTGTTACCTTTCCACAACACTTTAGTGCATTTTATCCTTTGGGGTTTGCTGGGCTTTGCTTTGCTTTGCTTTTTTTTTTTTTTTTAACTACTGTACTATCCTTTAGTAAGACTTTGGGAGAAAGTGTATGTGTTGAGGTCACCATGTTTAAGATGAAGTTTAGCCCCTATTCTTTCTACACTGTCTCTTTGACACAAATAGTTTTCATTTATGCAGCTAATGTTTCCTTTCCAGATGAGGACTCCTCTGGGCATCGATGTGGGAACTTCACAATTCTATGTGTGAAATATTATTCTGATTTTGTTCATTCAAAAGACAACAATGAGCCAGCTGCTCTGCTGTGTTCTGTGGTTATCTGGAGATGAATGAGATGTCATTTCCTGCTCGTGGGGTGCCTCCCCTCATTACCTAAGGATGGCCATGCTGGTTTTCAGCATTCTATATTCCATGACATTTTAAAGTACCAAAACAGGCAGTCTTGTTGGTGTAATTTTGTCATTTCAATATTTTTGAAAATCTAAAATCTGAATCATTTCCCCAGGAAGTTAGAAACTACATTAAGGAACAGATTCTTTTCATTTCTAAATGAAATCCCTCCTCTATTTAAGCCCATCTAAGCTAAGTTATTGCTATTGTTTAAATACCCATTTGCCTTTCAAGGTCTAGTCCCAGTGACCAAGTTTTCTTAATGACAGTGGTATATTTCTGCTTATTTTTAATAAAAAACTGAGCCTGTATGTGGGTATAAAAGGTGCTCAGTTGGGCAAATTCCCTTGCATAGCCACCCTGGAGAGGGCTTCATTGTCCAGGTCAGACCCATTCTCATTTGGTTTTCCATAATTATAATGTAACTTTCCATCACTGAGTGACGGGAGCAGGGCAGGAGAATTGTTCAACAATTCCCTTTGGGCTCTATTCAACACTAACAGCTACTAGCAAACCTGGGTATACAGCACAACATTTTTGTCCCCCCAAAAGGAAACCTTGTACCCATTAAGCAGTCACTTCCATGTTTCCCTCCACCACCTCCCAGTCCTAAATAACAACTAATCCACTGTCTGTCTCTGTGGATTTGCATTTCTGGACATATAATCTAAATGGAATCATATAATATGTTGCCATTTGTGACTGGCTTTTTAAACTTACTATGATATTTTCAAGGTTTATTCACACTGTAGCCTGTATTCGTCTTATATTACTAAATCATACTCCACATGTAGATATTGTATAATTGATGCATACATTTTGTTTATCTGCTCATCAGTTGATAATTATTTGGGTTGTTTCCACTTTTAGGCTGTTATTGAATAATGATACAACGAAAATTCATTAACAGGTTTTTGGGTAGTGGTTTGTTTTCAGTTGTCTTGTGTATAGGCCTAGGAGTAGAATTATTGGGTCAGATAGTAACTATGTTCATTTGAAAGAAATGTCCAACAGTTTTTCAAAGTGGCAGCATAATTTTATAACCCTATTCACATTACAGTTATAGTTTCTCCATGTCCTGACCAATGGTTGTTAAGATTGTCTGTCTTTTTGGTTGTGGCAATCCCAGTGGATGGAAGGTTTTGATTTGTATTGTATCCTGATAGCTAATGAGGTTGAGCATCTTTTCAAGTACTTATCAGTCATTTGTATATCTTCTTTGCAGAAATATCTATTCAAAGCTTTTGTTCATTTTTAAAGTTTTCTTTTTATTATTGAGTTATAAGGGTTCTTTATTCTCTCTTTATTTTTGAGTTATAAGGGTTCATATATCCCTTGTTGGATATATGACTTATAAATATTGTCTCTCATTCTGTGGTTTGTCTTTTTTACATTTTTAATAGTGTTCTTTGAAACACAGAAGTTTTTAATTGTTATGTTATCCATCTTATCTAGTTTTTCTTTTGTTGCTTTACTTGGAGTCATATTTCAGAATCCATTGCCTATCAAAGTCACAAAAATTTACTCCTATGTTTCTTCTAAGAGTCTTATAATTTTAGCATATTTAAGTAGATGATCTATTTTGAATTAACATTTTGTGTATTGTGTGAGGTAGAGATCAGTTTTATTCTTCTGCATGTGAATATTCTGTTATCCCAACAGATTCAATGGAACTGTCTTTTGCCATTGAATTGGTTTGGGACCTTTATAAAAAATCAGTTGACCACAAATATAAGGGTTTATTTCTGGACTCTCAATTCCATGAATGTATATTCTATCCTTATGCCAGTACCACACTGTCTGGATTACTACAGCTTTGTAGTAAATTTTAAAATCAGGAAGTGTGAGTCCCTAACTTTGTCCTTCTCTTTCAAAATTGTATGGCTATTCTGGGTCTCTTGCATTTCCATATAAATTTTAATATTAGCTTGTCAATTTGTGTAAAAAAAAGGAAGGGGAGGCAGCAGAGATAGGGATTATATTGAATATGCAATCAGTTTGGAGAGTATTGCCATCTTAACAATATTAAGTCTTAAGATCCCACTGGACGCCGTGGCTCATGCCTGTAATCCTAGCACTCTGGGAGGCAGAGGCAGGTGGATAGCTTGAGCTCAGGAGTTCCAGACCACCCTAAGCAAGTGTGAGACCCCTGTCTCTATTAAAAATAGAAAACACTAGCTGGGCATTATGGTGTGTACCTGTAGTCCCAGATACTCAGGAGGCTGAAGCCAGAGGATGGCTTGAGCCCAAGAGTTTGAGGTTGTTGTGAGCTATGATGATGACATGGTACTCTGCTTAGGGTGATGGGCACAGTGGCTCACGCCTGTAATCCTAGCACTCTGGAAGGCCAAGGTGGATGGATTGCTTGAGCTCACCAGTTCAGACCAGACCAAGCAAAAGTGAGACCCCATCTCTACTAAAAATAGAAAAACTGAGGCAAGAGGATCACTTGAGCCCGAGTCAGAGATTTCTGTGAATTGTGATGCCATGGCACTCTACCTAGGGTCATAGCTTGAGACTCTGTTCAAAAAAAAAAAAAAAAGTCTTCAGATCCATGAACATGAGATATTTATTCATTGGATCTTCATTAGTTTCTTCTGTTAATTTTTTTTATAGTCTTCAGTGCACAAATCTTGCATTTCTTTGGTTAAATTTATTGCTAAGTATTTTATTTATCTTTGATGTTCTAGCATGGAATTGTTTTCTTAATTTCCTTTTTGGAATGTTGATTACTAGTTGTCTTAGCTCGGGCTCCTATAAGAAAATACTCTCACGTGGGTGGCTTAAACAATAGACATTTATTTCTCACAGTCTTGGAGGCTGGGAAGTCCAAGAACAAGATGCCAGCAGATTCTGTTCTTGGCGAAGGCCCTGTTCCTGGCTTGCAAATGGCTCACGTGACCTCCTCTTTGTGTTTGTGTGCTCTGATTGTGAGAGGCCGAGGGAGAGGGAGGGACAAGGAGAGAGGAGTGCAAATGCTCTCTGGTCTCTTCCTCTTCTTAGGAGAGAACGAATTTCATCATGAGAGCATCACCCTTATGACCTCGTCTAAACTAAATTACCTTTCAAAGGCATACCTCCAAGAATATCCCATTAGGGATTAGGGAGGGCTTGATTCAGCATATTTACTTTGAACAGACATAAATATTTAGTCCATAATACCAGTATATGAAACTACAGTTGATTATTTTATGTTAATGTTGTATCATGCATTCTTTCAGAAGTTGTTTATTCTGATATTTTAAAGGTATGTTTTTAGGATTTTCTATATGTAAGATTATATATTCTACAAACAGAGATAGTTTTAAATCTTCTCCTTTCCTCTGAATACCTTTTATTTCCTTTTATTGCCCAGATGTTCCAGCTGGAACCTCCAGGAAAATATCTTTTTGGAAGATGGAGGGCTCAGAAATGCATTTCTCCATCACTATGATTGAGGCCACACCATGAAAGATTCAATGACCAGAGAGGGGATTTGTGAAACTGATAGTACCGTGGTTCCACTTTCACTTTCCCTTGAAGGCATTTTAAAATATATTAGAAAAGAAAGTGTTGATGTGTTATCATCCATTTTACAAAGTATGACACTTTATCAGTGGCAGTTCCAATGTACAGATTTCCAACTGTATTTTATCTATAAATAATTTGGGGGGCTGGGTGGCTATGCTCGTGTAAAGCTGTGCGGAGTTGAGTTCATTAGGGTAACTACTGCCAAATTTAGCACTTTATCACAATCAAGAAGACAAACCCAACTCTCAGAGCATCAGCCAGTAGTAATAATAACATTAATGGGATGATCCCATAGGGAAATAGACTTCCAAGCAACTGTAATAGACTGCTGCTTATTTACGGATGCCATTGGCATATGCCTTATCTTTTGTATATTTGTTTATACTGTGTGTAATAATTTTCTGGGGGTGTCCTTTCTCCTTCCCTTGTACTTGAGGGCTGAGAGCCTCTTACTACCTTTGTCCTTAAACACTGGGTGAGGAGCTGTGCACAGACCCTGTGGCTAGTTCACCGTACCTCACATCTGACGGCAGCCCATGACGCTGGTGACTGATTTCCAGTCTCGGGCCTGGTCCTGCACTTTCATCTTCCTTTCTGAGTATCTCCCCTAAGCTGCATCCCTGGCACCTCAAACAGAATATATACCAAACTCATCTCCCACTGTCCCTATTCAAACTGCTCACTCCCCTGACCCCCAGTTTCCCACCTTCTCATAATGACGCCATTATCTTTCCCAGTTTCCCAGGTTTATTTAACATTAACACCTTCCCCTCCCTTGCTTCCTTTTAGTCCTTAATAAGCCATGTTGATCCACTTGTTCCGCTCCTGACAGATATGTTCCCACTCCCCCCACTGCGTTCTCAGGGCTCCCAACCCACACCAAGTGCCCAGATGTTAGGGTTGATCCCATTTATCTATTTCTTCATTGTCAGCTTGTTGGAAGACTAACTTTTAAGCGTTGTCCTGATCCCGTCATTTCTCTGCTCATATAACCTCAGTAGCTCTATGTTAGTTGTTACATTCAGCTCAAACTCCATAGCAAGCAAAGTTTTCCATGAATTGGATTCAGTGTTTCTTTTCCATGAAATTTCTTGCTGGGGACCAAACTGCAATATCTTCCATTATTGTCCCTTTGCTTTCTTACCTTAGATCTTTGCTAATCTATTGATTCAATTTCGAACACTCCGCCCATCTCAGCACTTATCCTATTGCTCTCATAACTCATCTCAAAGACAGTCTTCTCTTTGAAACCTTTCCTGATCTCTCCAATTACATTATAGTATACTCTTGTATTTTCAGAACCCCTGTCGCACTTTAGCTCGAGCTTTCTTAGGCATTTGCCACTCTCCATCTTATAAATTAGGTGTTTGTAGATGTGTAAATACCCCAAGCCTCCTATAAATTCTTTCCAAGGAAATGGGTGTTGACTGAGTCCATGGCAGAGTATTCTGCAGCCAACAGCTTCACAATGCCCCAAGATTGGATCAGACCCTCATCATTTCTCACCTATTACGCTCACCTTTATTTATCTCCCAGCCTCCCATTCCTCTCTTTGCAGATACTATCTAGAGTCACCTGATTAGGGACTCCCTTTTCTGGCATGGTTTGAGGTCAGCCTTTGTCCAGAGGACTCCATTGAGTGCCTGAGCCCTGCCGCCCCTCTCTCCACACTCAGGCTCACTGACCATCTCCAGCGTGCTGTGGCCATTCTCCACCCCCAGAGTGTCTTGATGCCCTGGTAACTCCTTGCTCGTCTCCAAAATATAATCAGAATATTTCTGCTTTAAATTCTCCCCCAGCATCACTACATATCCAAGCAAACCCTCTTCCTCTATATCACTCACATAGTGACCCCCCACAGCAGACATGCAGGTACCGAGGCACAGCTCTGCTTGTTTACAAAATTATGGAGGTACGTGTCTTTCATTCCCAGAGGCTGTGAGCTCCCTGAAGAGCAGAGGCTTTCCTTTCATGTTTATAACATCGGCATCTAATCCTTTGGTAGGTTTTCAATAAATATTTGAATGAATAGAAACAAAATCCAGGAATGCTGGAAACTGATGAGTCAACCACAACCGCTCATGCCAAAAATGTCTCTGTACAGCTTTCTGCAAATGAAAAATTGGTCCAAACCTGGTCCACATGCAGTATTTCTGCATGACGTAATGCACAGTCTCCTTCTGGGAAGTAGCTCACATCCCTGATGAAATACTTAAGCAATTTTCTGAAACTTCTAAGTGATTAAGAACTTCTGGGGAGTTAGGATTGTCTACCTAAGTGACTGACTGACCTAGGAATTTTTAACCAGACTTTTATTTTTCCTGGTTGTCATTCTTTTTTTGCAGAGAATATAAAATGAAACTTTGACACAGGTTTGTAAACAACTTATCTGAAAAATCTTTGTTTACAGATTTGTAAACTTGTCTGAAAAGTGCTTTAAAAAAAAAGCACCATTTATCTTAAAACTATTTCTGAGCCTGCCCTCTTTCAAAACCATTTATACCCGAGTGCAATATTGCATTCATTCTCTCTCTTCACCCCACCTTTTCCTCACGGCCCTTCCTGCCTCTAAGAGAAAGCACATGCTGGATCTGGAAAGATAAATGCTAGGTCTCATGTGAAGGAAGAGAGGGAACAGACAGCATGTGCCGGGTGGGAGCCTCATGCAGTTCACGTACCAAAGAGGAAATGGAAAGCTCCTGGGAGGAGCTGAGACTGAGCATTCTGCAGGTTGCGCAGCAGCCACTACCTTGTGGTCTTTCTAAGGAACCTTAACTTACACCTGCACCAAGAGATGAAACGGGCCCTAGCCAGGATTGTCCAAAAATCAGAAAAGTGTACTGATGTGTGAGACACATTTTCAAAAGAAGGGCATTCCTATCAGGATAGGCTAGGATATGCTGCAGAAGCAAATTCTAAGTCTCAGTGACTTAGAGCACCCTTAGAGCATTTATTTCTCGCTGACACAACATGTCCAGCCAGAGGGATGAGGTCTTTGTTTCACACAGCCAGTCTTTCCATAGTCTTGGAAAGAGCAAAGCTTGAAATTTTGATGAATACTAGAAATACTAGAAATGTCTACCCTACCTATCAAACAAGGTCAGTCACTTCAGATCTTGGAGGATTTTTTTTTTAATATTTTTTTTGTAGAGACAGAGTCTTACTTTATCACCCTCGGTAGAGTGCCGTGGCGTCACATAGCTCACAGCACTCCTGGGCTTAGGCGATTCTCTTGCCTCAGCCTCCCGAGTAGCTGGGACTACAGGCGCCCGCCACAACGCCCGGCTATTTTTGTTTTGCAGTTCAGCCGAGGCCGGGTTTGAATTCTCCACCTTCAGTATATGGGGCCAGTGCCCTACTTGATGAGCCACAGATGTCACCCCTTTGGAGGATGTTTTAATAGGTGGTGATAGAATAGAAAAGAGAACCAGATTGACTTCCACATGTCTAATTAAAACAAAGGATTTCTGATCTTCAGAATGGCATTGTGAGCAGTTTGGTTCACCTTTTCTCCTGCGAAATGGCCATTTAACTGGTGAAAATTATCAACAAACAAACAACCATTGAAAGTCTCTAGAAACTGTCATAAGAGCCTATAGCAGATGAAGAAATATTTCTTCAAGAAAATCTTCTACATCTCAGTAAGAGCATTAAGAGCTGATATTTGAGCCATGACTATTCTCATTCCCTTGCCTCCCAGCCGCCCTTGATAGAAACTTTGTCCAGGAACATGTGGCCAAGCACATAGGCAGGGGAAGGGGGATGCCTTCTTCTCCACTGCTCCTCCCTCCAGCTCCTGGTCTAGGGCTATGGTTTCACTCTGGGCAGGGTACAAGCCAATATATCTCATGTTTTCTACCCCTGTGTTGTTGAAGTGTGGCTGTATAGGCTAAGAATTCTGGGGCCCTAAGTGCCCCCACAAAAGTGTGCTTATAGAATGGAGATTTTATGACAAGAGAGGACAAGAAGACCAAGGACTGTCAACGCTCTCCCACTACTACCCTAATACCCAGTGTCCACTTGTAGAACAGAGGTTTATCTGCAGAACAGGGAATTGTCTCTGTCCCTAGCAGCAGGGTAGAGGTTCTATTCAGAGGGAGATCGAGGCTGTTATAGAGTGAAGAGCTCAGGGCCAGGCTCCGTGCTTTACACCTGTAACCCCAGGAGGCTAAGGCAGAAGGATCACTTGAGGCAGGTATTAAAGACAATTTCAGGCAACATAGCAAGACTGTATTTCTTTCTTTCTTTTTTTTTTTTTTAGGATATTTGAAATAATTCCATTTATTATAGCATCAAAAAGTATAAAATACTGGAATAAACTAAGAAGGGAAAGACGTATACATTGAAAAGTACACAACATGATGAAAGAAGTTAAAGACACCAATAAATAGAAAGGCACCTCATGTTTATAGATTAGAAGACTTAATATTGTTAGGATATCAATGCTACCCAAAGAAATATACAGATTTAATGTAATCTCTATCAAAATCTATCCTAAAATTCATATGAATCCCAAGGAACCCTGGATAACCAGAATAATCCTGAAAAAGAAGGTTAGCCTCACACTTTGAGATTTCTTTTTTTTTTAACACATGTATTTTATTATTCTTCATTACATTATTTCCCCCCACCCCACCCCTCAGTGGTAAGACAGAATTGATTTACAGAAAAGAATACAGAAAACACTAAAGCTCCTGGTAGAGGGAGAGAATTCAAGTGGGGAGAGAGAAGCTCTCTCCGTTCCTCTCCCGGTCTTTCCC
>CAUYRH010030189.1:0-14195 GCA_963574655.1 Perodicticus potto | reverse complement strand
CAACCACCTAATCTTCGATAAACCAATCAAGAACATACCTTGGGGGAAAGACTCCCTATTCAATAAATGGTGCTGGGAAAACTGGATATCCACATGTAAAAGACTGAAACTGGACCCTCACCTTTCTCTACTCACAAAAATTGAGTCAAGTTGGATATTTAGAAATTTTTTAATTTGATCAGGTCCCAGTTGTTTATTTTTATCATTACCCATGATTACTCAGGGTCTTCTTCATAAATTTATCCCCTAGGCTGATATCTATAAGAGCTTATCCAAATTTTTCACCTGGAATTAATGCAGTGTTATGCATTAGGTTTAACTCTTTTATCCACTGTGAATCAATTTTTGTGAGTGGTGAGAGGTGAAGGTCCTGTTTCAGTCCTTTATAGCTAGCTATTCAGTTTCCCCAGCACTATTTAGTGAATAAGCATTGTTTTCCCCAGTGTATATTTTTGTCTAATTTGTTGAAGATAGGATGGGTTCTCTTTTCTGGTCCATGGGTCTATGTCTCTGTTTTTGAGTCAGTATGTTGTTTTGTTTACTACGGCCTTGTCATGTAGCTTGAAGTCTGGTAAAGGGATGCTTCCAGGTTTGATTTCATTCTGTAAGGTTTCATTGGCTAATCAGGGTCTTTTCTGGTTTCACAAAAAGAATAGAACTAGTTCTTTCATCTAGACATGTGAAAAATGATATTGGTATTTTAATGGATATTGAGGTGAATCTGTAAATCACTTTGAAAAGTATATATAGTATAACAATGTTGATTCTGTTGATCCATGAGTATAATATTTTTCATTATTTGTTTTCATCCCTTGTCATTTCTCTCCTCAGTGTTCCATATTTCTCCCTGTATAGGTCTTTAACCTGCTTAGTTAAATATACTCCTAGGTATTTTACTTTCTTTATTTGCTACTGTGAAATGTAGCATCTTTGATTTAAGTCTCAATTTGACTCTTGTTTTACATATGAATGTTACTAATTTATGTATAATTATTTTGAAACTTGAGACTTTACTGAATTTGTTTATCAATTTGAAGAGTCTCCTTGCTGAATATTTGGGGTTTTCTTGATATAATATTTTATCATCATCAAAGAGCAATAGTTTGACCTCTATTTGGATACCTCTGATTTCTTTCTCTTGCCTAATAGCTCTGACTTCCAGTTCCATGTTGAATAAAAACAGTGAAAGTGGGCAACCTTGTCTGGTTCTACTTGCAAGTGGAAATACTTGCAATTATTCTACATTTAATACGATATTGGCTGTAGGTTTTTCAAATATTGCCTTTACGATTTTTGAGGTATGTCCCATCAATACCAATTTTGTTAAGCCTTTTTATAATGAATGAGTGCTCAATTTTGTCCAATGCTTTTTATGTTTGTATTAAAAAGGTCATGTGGTCTTTGTTTTTACATCTATTTATGTGGTAAATTACATTTATAGATTTTCATAGGCTGAACAATTCTTTCATTTTGAGGATGAAGCCCACTTGTTCAAGATGAATTTTTTTTAGATATAATGGTTGAGTACTGTTTGCTAAGATTTTATTGAGAAGTTTTGTATCTGTATTCATAAAGGATAACAGTTATAGTTTTCTTCTTTAGTTGTATCTTTTCATGGCTTTGGTATTAAGATGTTAACATCATCGTAGAATGAGTTGAGAAGGATTCATTCCTTCTCAATATCAAGAAACAATTTCTTCAGTATAGGTAAGAGCTTTTCATTTTTGGTTTGGTAAAATCTGGATATGAAACGATCTCGTCTGGGCCTTTTTCTTTTGGAAGATTTTTTAATGCTGGTTCAATTTTGGTGTTTGATATTGGAATTCTATTTCTTTCTGATTGAGCCTAGAGATATCGTGTGTTTCCAAGAACCTGTGCATTTCCCCCACATTTCAAATTTATGAATTTTGAGTTTTTCTTATAGTTCAGAAATGACATTTTGTATTTCTGTGATATGAGCCATGATCGCTCCTTTTTCAGTTTTAAATGAGTTCATTAAAGTCCTTTCATTTTGTTTCCTGTTGATCTAGCAACAGGCTTGTTAGTTTTGTTTATCTTTTCAAAGAATCAAATTTTTCTTTCATTCATCTTCTGTATAGTTCTTTTGTTCTCGATTTCATTTATTTCTGCTCTGAGCTTGGTTATTTCTTCTTCTGAGATCAGTTTGCTCTTTCTTTTCTTCATCCTTGAGATGATTCATTCGATTATTGATTTGTTATCTTTCTGTCATTTCAATATGGGCATTTAAGGCTTTCAGTTTTCCTCTCAAGACTGCTTTTACTGCCACAGATTTTGATAACTTGTGATCCCATTCAAATGAAGTTTGAAGAACCATTTTTATTTCTATATGTATATCTTCATTGACCCAACTATCATTCTGTCTCATTACTTTGTGTAGGGATAAGTGTTTTTGTTTGTATAGACTTCTAATTTTATTTCACTCTTGCATGGGAACACACAAGCTATAATTTCTATTTTTTTTTTTTTTTTGTAGAGACAGAGTTTCACTTTATTGCCCTCAGTAGAGTGCTGTGGCATCACACAGCTCACAGCAACCTCCAGCTCCTAGGCATAGGCGATTTTCTTGCCTCAGCCTCCCGAGTAGCTGGGACCACAGGCGCCCGCCACAACGCCCGGCTATATTTCTGTTGCATTTCTGCCGGGGCCAGGTTTGAACCCACAGCCCTCAGTAAACGGGGCCGGCGCCTTACTCACTGAACCACAGGCACCGCCCCTATAATTTCTATTCTTTTAATGTTGTTGGGACATGTCTTGCATCTTAGGATGTGCTGATGAAAAGAATATGTATTCAGAAATTTGGGGGTATAATAGGTGTTGGCCCATTTGTTCTGGAGTTCGGTTCAAGTCCATTTTTTCTTTGCTTATTTTATGTTTGGAAGATCCATCCTGTTCTGTCAACGGGATGTGAAGTCCCTGGAAATTATAAAGCTGCTGTTTGTCAATTTGTTTAGATAGAGTAGAATTTTCTTTTGAACCTGGGTTTCTGTGTAAGCTGCATAAATATTTGGTATCCTTCAGTCTTCTTGTTGAATTGTTCCCTTCACCATTATGGAAGGGCCATCTCTGTCATTCTTTACTTTTGTGGCTTTGAAGTTCATTTTATCTGTGAGAATAACTACCCTAGCTTTCTTTTGGTTTCCATTTGCAAGGAATATTGTTTTCAAACTAATAACTATGGGTTAAGTTTTCAGACTGTCATCTCTCTGCTTTTTTCACAGTCACAGCTTCCTCCAGCACTTTGAAGGACCTTTGCCATAACATTGTGTGCACCTGAATAATACAGGATTATCTTTTTATTTCAAAATCAGTTGATTAGTAAATTTACTTTCACCTACCAAACAATTCAGCTTTACCAAGTAACGAGATATTTACAGGTCCCAGTCAGGTGAGGTATGAGCATTTTTGACAGTGGTGGTGGTGAAGGGTGGATTAATTTTCCGCCTACCACAGACGGCAGAGCCTTCAGTTTTAAATTTCAGTTCCAAGGCTTTACTCAAGCTGGAGTCTTGCTTGTGGGTCACAGGCTGCAAACATAGTCCAGGCCATTCCCCTCCTTTTCTTTGCCTGCAAAACTATGCATCTCAGAAATAACTGTTAAAAGTGTCTAATCCCCAAACAAGAGCTAAAAATAAGTGTGAGCCCTTGGTAGAGAAAATAAATTTTTTTCTTTAACCAATAGCTAAAATAATGGATATGAAATGTAAATAGAACCTGGCCAGAAAATAAAACTTATACTTTTATATGCAAATTTTCAAGTTTTTTTTTTATTTTTAGAAATTTGAAAAAAATGATAATGAGATAAATGTGTGGGAACATTTAAAAAAATTAAGCCTTAAATAGCTAAAAGGACATTGTGCTGAATACAAACATGTGGTAATTGCTAATCTACTCAGATTTCTCTTTAGCAAATTTCAACATGAAAACTTTGAAAATGGTACCATGATTAAGAGTATATTTTGAGTTAATTGAGAGAAAACAGAAAACATTTTAAGCATAAAAATATGAGAATGACATTAAGCCCATGAAATTATAGAACCTAGCACTAGAACTAGAAACTGAGATTCTAAAAACCTCTTGCAAATGACACATTTAAGTAAAATATTTTCCCTCATCGTGTCCAAGAAGTGCCCTAAGTTAGGAGTTGTTTATCTGTAGTCCATAGGTCTCATAGAATAAAAAGAATTTTTTTACAATATTGATCAAAAATATACTATAGGAAATAAAAACAGGTGAGGACATGAGAAGAGAGGTCCTGAGAAGGATGGAGGTGAGTTAGGAAGTGAACCCACATATGAATGACCTCCTAGATGTCAGGGGGTGGCCAGGCAAAAACAGAGTCACTCAGACAGAATAGATTTTTAAATATATTGTGTAAAAGAAACATGCTTAAAGCAAAATGATAAAGGAAGTCCACTTAGCAAAAGAAAATACATTTGGCAAATGTAAACCAAAATTAAGCCCCGATATGAATGTAATAACAGATAAATAAAACTTGAAAGTAAAAAAATTATAATGAAAAAAAGCGATTTTATTTATCATTAAAACAAAATAAATCAGTAAGCCTTTTTTGATTGCATGTGCTTTGCTTAAAAAAGAAAAAACAACAAAAGACACTAAAAATAGCCTATGTAGAAACTGAAGTATATTGTCACTTTTTAATGTTGTTATGTGCATTTTTTATTAATTACATGTAAATAGAGTCATTTAATTGTATGTATCAAAGTAGAATTAAGCTACAATAAGTGTTGCGATATTAACCATTTGTTCAATCATTAAAAGATATGTTAATGAAGTCTGGATTTGGCATTCAACATAAACTCATCAGTAAAACCACTAATTATAACTTGTCTTCCAGTTCACAATTAGTAAAAAGGGGCATATTGAAACTTTCAGAAAATTATTTATAATACTCAAATCACACTTATTTGCTAAAATATCTTAATGTGCATTTTTTTTAAGTGTTTATTGGAAGGGTTTTGATTTGAACAGTGAGTATCAGGTGCAAGTACAGATTACTAACCTTATGAAAAGCATAAAATATATTCTTTGAAATTGCCTGTGGTAGACACAATTGAGTGTAACCTGGTTACGCTACATTGAAGGGCCAAGTGATAGACCATCACTGCTTCGATTATGTTTTGTACTAGAAGACTGTCCTATCAGGATGAGAGAGGGAGGTTCTGTTGGCCTTGAAGAGAACAGCCAGGTTTTGAATGCCTATGGAAAGGTCCATCTGGCAGTAAACTGTTGGCATCTCTTAAATCCTAAATGTAGTCGCCAGCCAACATCTATTAAGAAAATGGAGACGTAATTCCTATAATCAGGAGATGACAAATTCTTCCAAACAATTTGTGATAAACTAGCCGAGAATCTATAAATCAAGATCGGCAAATCCACAAACTTACTGATATATTTTTTTGTAAACTCGTAAGACTTGTAACAAAGCACCAGTAAAGCTGTGCCCAGACTCATTACAGAAACTATATTTTAATAAATAAGCGTTGTTTTAACCCACTACCTCTGGGGACTTTTTTATGTTTTATTTTTTTGCAGTAACATAAACCTAACAGAGAGCCCTAGATTGTATAGGATGTAGCTTAACACAGCTTAAGAAGTAATTGCCATGATTCCTGGAGATATTTGAAAAAGGAATTTCATATATGAGGCATGACTCCCATTTAGGATATGTTATGGCATTATCCTGAAAAGTCTAAGCATCATGGACCGGGACTGTGTTTACCAATGTACACTATAAGCATAATGTGAACTTGAGCACATCTATTCAGTGCATTAAAGAGAAAGCCTTGGAAGGGGGATTCTGGATGAATGGGGGGCCGTGACTCAATTAATTATTTGTATTTATTTTCCATTTTGTTATTGTTATTAAAAGCATAAGAGATTAATGTGGCTACTAGACAAATCAGGCGTGCAGAGAATTGAATATAAAAATTAACACAGGTGAACAGTTGCCGGCCAATATAAAACTTAAAAAATAGTGATGAAAATATAATGAGATTTAAGTGTAACACTATTGACTCTAGCAGATGAAATAGACAAAAAATCAATTTAAATATTTGAGCAACATAATTAATAAAATGAGCATGCAGTTACAGAAAGGAATTGGCTTCATCTTATTTTCAGGTGATTAAAAAAAAATTCACAGGCTATTTCTTAAAGCATTTTTAGTTTTATAGAAAAATTGAGCAGGGGACGGCGCCTGTGGCTCAAAGGAGTAGGGCACCGGCCCCATAGGCCAGAGGTGAGAGGTGGTGGGTTCAAACTCAGCCCCGGCCAAAAACTGCAAAAAAAAAAAAAAAATGGAGCAGAAAAAACAATAATGCCACTTCTCTCCACGCCATAGTTTCTTACATTATTGATATTTTCCATCAATGTGGCTGTATTTAACATTATCTTATTGATAATTTAATTCATTATTGATCACTAATAAAAGTCCATAATTTACATTAGGATTCATTCTATGTATTTTATATTCTGTCACAATTGCCAAATATATAATGTCACATTTTTGCCATTACAATATTCTAAAAAAATGGTGTCTGTCTCCTAAAAATACTCTGATTCTACTGATTGATTTCTCCTGCCATCTTCTCAGAATCCTAGTCGCAACCAGTATTTGTACTGTCTCCACAGTTTTGCCTTTTCCATCATATACTTGTAACAATACAGTATGTAACATTTCTGGATTGGCTTACTTCACCTAGCACTATGCATTTAAGTTTTCTTTGTCTTTTTGAAACTTGATAGTTCTTCTCTGACATCTTTGAATAAAATTTATTGAATGGATGCAGCACTGTTTGTTTATCCATTCCAATTTTTAACAAAATATGAAAAGGTGCAGAAAACAACTGTGTGAAGGATTTGCAGGGGTATCAATTTCCAACTTATGTGGATAAGTTCCTAGGATACTGGGATATATTAAGCTTTATAAGAAACTTCCTTCTTCTTCCAAAGTACTTTTACCATTCTGTACACACCACAAGTGAGAGTTATTGTTGCTCTATATGATCTCCACCATTTGTTATTATCAGTGTTTTTTTTAATTTATTGTAGCCATTTTAATAGGCATGGAGTTGCTTATCATTGTTTAATAGCAATTCCCTAATGACAAAAGATATTGAGTGTGTCTGGCATGTGTTTATTTGTTACCTATGAACCTTCACTGGTGAGAAACCTGTTTAGATTATTTGCCTAATGTTTAAATAAATAGATGATTTCTTTTCTTATTATTGAGTGTTAGGAATTATTTATGCATTTTGTGTACCAGTCTTTTATACGGTATGTATTTTGAAACTATTCATTTCCACTTGGTGGCTTGTCTTTACAATGTCTTTGATAGAAAGGAAATGTTTAATTTCAATAAAGTTCAATTAATCAATATCTTTTTGTCATGGATTATACATTTTTTATTGCGTCTAAAAACTCACCACCCAATCCAAGGTCATCTGAATTTTCTGTGTTATCTTATAGAAATTTTATGGTTTTGCATTTTGCATATAGATCCATACTATTTTTTCTGTAAATTTTTATTTTGGGTGTGAAAGGTCTGAGTTTTGTTATTTAGATTAATTTTCTTGTATAAAAATGTCCAGTTGTTCCTGCACCATTTATTGAGAAGTATATACTTCCTTCATTGAATTACCTTTCCTCTTTTGCTAAAAATAGCTTGATTATAATTGTATAAACATACCTCTGCACTATCTATTATAAATTCATTTTTTAAGCAACCATGAAAACATTGTTATGAACACATTACATTTCAGAAAAAGCAGATGAATCTCCAAAGAAGAGTAATATAATTAATTTAAAACAACAAAGAATTTTTTAAAAAGGTAAAAAAAAATAAAAACTACTAATCATGCCTTTGGGTAAAAAATTGCATCAAGAAAAGTAAAGGACAGAACTAATAATATACCTTTTGAAGTCATAGGCTTCATGTTTTATTATTAAATAGAAACAGTTATTAAAATTTTAATGTTTCTGAAAGAATATTAGTTAATTCCACATTAAAAAAGATAGAGCATTATTAAATTTGAATAAAAATTATCTGATCTTTGTTCAGAACTGTGATAAGTATGTATGTGTTTTTGGAGAGAATTTGCATTGATATTATTCACTATGATTTATTTTCCATTCAGGAATAGATTTCATTTCAAATCCTGTCAAGTTGACAGTTTTGAGAATATTTTTAAAGTTATTATTTAGATTTTGAAAATACAATTTCAATATTGTCTATATACTCTTTGTGATATTTTTCTACGGCACATTTTAATATAAGCTATTCTAAATTGTTATTTCTAATAGACAGGAAAGTTATTGAAGGGTATATTTGTGTGATTGCTTTCCATTTGATTTTTTGGAGGAATGTCTTTATATACCTTCAGATCTACTTAGCATAATTTAGTTCTATATCATTTTTTTAAAGGCTCTTGAATTTTCCCATCTACAAAAAGCATGAAATTCTCCTTGAATAAGATTAGGGAGAGTTTAGTAATTTTCGGTTATCCTAATGGTTCTCCATCATAACATGGATAATTGAAAGCTGACCTGTGACTAGTCAGCAATCTCCTTTCCTTTATGGTTTATATTCAACCTACCTCTGAAATGGATGTGAGATAATTTACTATGTATTAGACACACAATAAAACCCTTAAAACAGACTACCTATACTTAAAACCGTAGCTGTGAAGAGAAAATAAATTAGTTAAAGGTTTTAAAACCCCTGCATTTGATTAGATATAATAAGATGCAATTTCAGTATTGACGACTTGGGTAAAAGGTGCAATGAGAATTGCATGTTGTGACAAATTCATCTCCTAAATTATTTTCAAGGCATATAAAATGTATTCAGAATACTAATATATGTTTCAGATGGGATTTGTTGCATGTTTTATTCTCTCTTGATTTATGTATAGATTTTTAGAACTAAATAAAACATGAATGATTCAGAGATACTATGATCAAGATGGTAGATCCCTTGATCTTTCATTTTAAAAGTTTAACAAAAATCTGCAGAAGTATGAAAAATAATAATAAAGATAATCAATGTAGAAACACCACTAATACTTTCCCCTATCATATATCACTAATAGCAAGGGAAAATATGTGGTCATTTGAAGAAGCTTAGACTCTATAGAGAATGTACAGACAATAGCCATTTTCTTATTCAAAGACCAAGTGACTAACAAAAGTAATGTAACAACTTTTTAACATAAAAAGTTAGTATTTTCCTCTTTGAAATGCAAGCAATGATAAATATACATCAAGTTCAAAGAAAAAAATTTCTAAATTTTTTTAATGTTGAAAAAGAAAATAAAATCATGCTCTTGGAAACACTTTAAGAATTAAAGAAAGGATTTATGTCTGTTTTTTTTTTTTTTTTTTTTTTGAGACAGAGCCTCAAGCTGTGACCCTGGATAGAGTGCTGTGGCATCACAGCTCACAGCAACCTCCAATTCCTGGGCTCAAGAGAGTCTCTTGCCTCCGCCTCCCAAGTAGCTGGGACTACAGGCGCCTGCCACAATGCCCGGCCATTTTTTGGTTGCAGCTGTCATTGTTGTTTGGTGGGCCAGGGCTGGATTCGAACCCGCCAGCTCAGGTGTACGTGGCTGGCGCCTTAGCCCATTGAGCCACAGGCACCAAGCCCAGAATTAAAGAAAGGATTTATAGGGCTTAAGTTAAATACACACATAGAAGGCATCAAACATGTATATATAATTTTAAAAAGAACAAAATTTTATGTGGATGATTAACACTGTAATGATATATACCAGTAAGAAAAGATGAATACAAGTCATGTGCAGCATCTCCTGTGTTGAAGAAGTCAAATGTGAATGAGTGTTACAAGATTAATACAGTATTTTTTTCCTTTCTTAAAATGAGTATACATTCTTCGGCACCCTCTGTGTGTGCATGTATCTGTGAGTGTAACCTTAGTTTAATTATCCTGTGTGTGTGTGTGTGTGTGTGTGTGAGAGAGAGAGAGAGAGATATAAATGTTTTGGTGGGGTACGTACTACATACATATAAAAGTAGTATATTCACATATAGGTGTAAATTAACCTAAGGTTTTATCATAGTATTCACATTCCCAAACATCTTTTAGAGCATTCCAATGTCAGTATTCCATATAATTCAGAGCATGATTATCTTACCCAAATGGCCAATGTAATTTGGGAATAATGTAGTAGCTTGTAAACCTATTGGAATAAATAGGACATAAATTTAATATTTTATAGAAAAAGTCTGAGGATGGTTTACCAGTTATAATTAATATTCCCACTCTGTCACATTTGTGTACAACTGTCTTAGGTGTGTTTTTTCTCCCAATGGATCTCCACAGATTATCGAAGAATTGCTTAATTTTAAATATAGGCACCCTACCCAACACACCCCCCCACACACACACACTCTCTCTCTCTCTCTCTCTCACACACACACACATGTTCTAGTTTACTCTAGTTCTTCCTCCACTCAGCAATAATAGATGAAATATATCCAAGTCAAAATAAACCACAGTTACTAAGTAATAAACAGTGAGCTTTCTTTTTTTCTTTCTTTCCTTTTTTTGCTGTTTTTGGCCAAAGCTGGGTATGAACCCGCCACTTCCAGCATATGGAACCGGCGCCCTACTCCTTTGAGCCACAGGTGCCGCCCAACAGTGAGCTTTCAATAGTAAATGCAATATCACTTAAAAATGCTCATTGGTCTGGTGAAGTTTGAGCTTTGTTAATGAAATATGAAAATAAATATTGTTTAATTGAGAGTATAGCGATTGCATGGGACTATTAAAAAATATTATTGTCGATGGCAATGATAATAAATAGAAAACAAAGGCAGGAGGTAAGTATCAGGATAAGAAGGTGAATTGATTTTTATCTAACTATACAAAATCAACCCATGATACATAACCTAACTACATATAACATAAATATCATCCGTTTTTAATAAGTATACAACATGAATAAAAATATGATATGCTTTAACTAAGGATAATCCCTTCTAATTTTTTTTTCCCATTCTGCCTACTGCTGGTGAAACTGAATAGGGAAATATCTGTACACTTCACTTAAGGTCTTCAGATCCATTAAATTCAAAAGTTTTGTGCTAAAAGGTTTTACCACAAGTTACTAACCCAGAACTGACTTGCTTTGTTTTCCATACTAGTCAGCAATATCAATGTCTGGAAAGTAATTGGATTGATTAATTGTAAACACATTTGATGGCAAAGTATAGAGATTTGGATGCTGTATGTTAGATTCTTTAATTTTCTAGTCTTGTACCAGTTAATTTTAGATGCAAGGGATTTGGTTCCTAAACAACAATTTGGCCATTCAATAATGTAACTACTCTTCTAGAATATTTGAAACACATTTTTAATGTCAGAGTTGACTGGAGATATTTTCTGGTAGATCAACCACACAGATAATTGAAATGAAAGTCCCTAAAGAAAAAGAGATTTTTGTTCACAAACTTAGAAAATAAATTGCAAAATCAATAAATAGTAAATTAGGTAATGTTGATAGTGGCTTAACTGACATTTCAATTACCATAATGTGTAATGTCTCTTGGATATTATAAAATTAATATATCTGATATAAGAATTTTCCGATTTTTATAGAAGTGTAGAAACTCTTACCAAAATAATTCCTATAAACATACAAACACAGTTTTAGTTATAAATTACAGTGAAATATTATTTACATTTATATTATTCTTAATGTGCTATATTTAGGATTCAAAATTCATGTTGATGGCCTACAATTATGCAGGCTTGCAAACAATGAACTTTTGTATTATTTGCTTTTAGATAATAGACGTTTGAAATATCTAGTTTATATCTATCTTTCTATCAAACTATCACGGCTATTAGTTGTAGTAAAAGCGCAAAATATAACTTAAACATTGACATACAATAACATTTTATTATAATGGTACATATTTCAAATATAAAAGAGATAGAAAGATAAGTCTAGGAACAAGTGTGGTTAATGAATAGACATTTTGAGGGAAGCATTTTGCCTTAACATTAAGGAGTAACATTCCTTTAATCTAGTATACCCTTTTCTATTTGTCTAAGAATCTAATATTTTTGTATTATATTTTGCCATTTTCCCTTTTAATTTGGCTTTCTAATCTATGTAGGCATTTGAATTCCCTAAGACATATTGTTTTTAATGATCTTTGTTATCTGTTTTTTATTCCTACCTCATCTTTGATGGAGGTAGAAGGTACATAATATCATAGGCCAAATAGCATTAGAGGATTATCTTTACTTGGTAATTTATTATCTTACATAATACCAGGTTTACTTTTAAATTTAAGAAGTTGATATGAGCAAAATTCATGGGAAATGTTATAGAAATTTATGCTAACTTAACTTTAAGAACCTTATACAGGATATCCACAAAGTTGATGTGCAATTTAAATTACTCAACTATTTAAGGTCCCCAAATAACCTCAATTGATAGAAGTGATCATAGACCTCAATCTGTATTCTTTCCTTGCTTAGCACCAGAGGCTTTTAACTTTCTCTCACTTTATTAAAAAAGGATTAATACTGATGTTTGTCTCTCTTAACTCAATCATCCCATTCTTAAGAGACTGAAATACCTGTAAATTAAATCAAGACATTTCCTACCCCAAACAATGACTCTGCCCATTAAAAATATTATATAGTTAGGCCTATTTTGTAATAACTATAATTTCTTACCAAATATACTCTTGATGAAGTCCTGCAGCTACATATGAGTTTCACTTGGATTTTATTTTTTTAACAACATTTATATATAAATTAAAGACAAATTTGAACAGGAAATCAACCAGATAATGGTGCAAGATAATGTCATAAAAGAATTTGGCATGTTAAGTTTTGCATGTCTCTAATTATATATTAAAATACATTGATGGACACTTAGGTTGACTCTATATGTTGGCTGTTTTAAACAGTGATGGATTAATCATGGTAGTGGAGCCATGTATTTGATACACTAATTTTCTTTCTTTTGGACATATATCCATATACCCTAGACCACCTTGAAAGCACTCACAAGCAAAGCTACATACACCCTTATGAGTGAGGGGTGAAAAAAATTCTTAAGAAACTACTATGAATTGTGTCTTTGATTAGCTTCAAGACTTGGAAAAGTATGGAGAATCTTCAAAAAACTCAAATTAAATCCCCCATTTGACCCTGTAATCCCACTACTGACCATCTATCCAGAAGGAAAATAAAATTCATCAGAAAGACATTTGCACTAGATTGTTTATCACAGGTCAATTTGCAACCACCAAGATGTGGAAACAACAAAAATGCCCATCAACTCAGGAATGGATTAACAAATTGTGGAACGTGCATTCCATGGAATATTATTCAGCCATAAAAAAGACAGTGACTTCACAACTTTTGTATTAACCTGGAGTTGAAACACATTCTTCTTAGCAAAGTATGACAAGAATGGAAAAACAATTATCTAATGTTCTCCATACTAATATGAAGCCAATAGATGATCTAAGGCATATGTTCACAGGAAACTAACTCATTTCAATTCAAGTTGGGGGAGGGGGATGAGGAAGGAAAGATGGGAGGGTGGTGGGGTTCTCCCACTGAATGGCCCTGGTGTGATGGTGTTTAGCACTTTGAGTACAGCACATAACAACAAAAGGACTCTGCCTAACAAATCAAATATTTTCGCCTGGTCTTTGGTACGCTCACAATAATCTGAAATAAAAAAAAAAATCCTCAATAAAATAAAAGATGATCCCAAAACAAAAAGGTATAGCTGTGCAAATGAGAAGGAATCAACATAATAACTCAGTAAATATTTAAAAATTAGGGTTAAGGACACACCAAAAGAGTCCTTTCATCGTGGTGGAAGATGAAATTTGATAAATAGTTTCTGGGTGAGTTTACTTTTGTGGTGGAGGTTTTCGCTGGTCATTGTGGAGGATAGGTCTGAGAATGTCCTGGAGAGCTGGCTTAGTTATAGCAAATTTCTTCAGTGTGTGGATGTTGGTGAAGTATTTAATTTCTCCATCATAAATGAAACTCAGTTTAGCTGGATACAGGATCCTGGGTTGAAAGTTCTTTTGTTTTAGGAGGTTAAAAGTCGATGACCATTCTCTTCTAGCTTGAAAGGTTTGATCAGAGAGATCTG